>JAKUCM010005583.1:0-20150 GCA_023374145.1 Lepidium sativum
TTTGCTTTGATCCAGTGCAAAATATATTTGAAATTAACTGGTGGCACCATTTTTACTTTTTAGAGACATAAAGTTTCAAATTCTGAAATCTAAATAATTCAGTACTAAACTCTGGAATTTTTTAAAATTAAATTCCAACGCAAAGGATATGTAAAATTATATTTAACTACTTAAGCGAAGATTTTTTATATTTTTCTTATGAAACAACTACAATGAACATTCATTAAGAATCTAAGTTATTTACCGGTTATAAATATTTTGTGAATGATGTTTGGAAGACTTCGAATTTATAATTGGGTCTTGAATAGTTTTGTTTTCCATAATCTGCATAGGAAATGTAGGGGCTGTGAAATAAGAAAAAAAATCTTTTAGCACTACATATAAAAATTGAAGCTTTATTTTAGGCTATGAAATCACTTCTGTCAATCAAAATTACGAAATTTGAGATAGTGATAAATTGTGAAAACATTTTATAAATAATGACGCTACTTGAAAATGGTATTCCAACTATATCTTACTTAAGATAGCTTTCTTTTATATGTTTTTTTCTGTGTAGTTTTTAATTTTTAAATATCGAGTTCATAATCTCATTCGTTATATTAGAGAATCAATTAAATGTTACAAATTTTATTTATTTTTAAGTATTCTAATATTATGTATTGATAAAAATTTAAGTTATGATGTGATTGTAGCTTTTTGTAAAAGGATTATAATCCGAGGTGATTAACTTCTTTTTTTAGCTTAAAGAGATAATCAACTTTGGCCGTCACATTTGAACATTTTTTAAATTATACTTTTTGACGCCATTTAAACTTATATTATATACTTTTCACCTAGAATACTTGTTTCTTTAATAGCTCCATTGTTACTTTTATACAGTGTTTAAAAAATGCTAGATGTTAGTTGGTCGCTGATTTTTCATCTAGTGCCTAAAAAATTTAGTTGAAATTTAAATGATTTAGATAATTTTTTTTCAAAATATTTTATATATGTTATGTATAAAATAAAATAAAAAGTATTGAAAAATAATTTATGAATATAAAAGCTAAAAAATAATTTGATGTTATTTATGCATAAATTTATAATTGATATATAACTTTAGTTATATACTATTTAAATTTGTTTTTTAAAGAAAATATAACACTTAAGTCAACTAATCAGCGTTTAAGCTGTCTAATTATCATCTAAACGTTTTAATTACTTTCATCTATTTAATTCATTTAATTTAGTAATAGATGCGCCTACTATTTAAGTCTCACCAAAACAACTGCCTAGGCCGATTTTTCGTGTTTTTATATGTAAAGCCTTCACATAATTAATTCTTTCAGATTTTATTCACCGATGATATCAGTATTAAATATATCTAATAAATTCTAGTGTAAAAAATAAGACTCCAACAACATATATATTTTTCTAAAAGTTAAGTTGTAAGAATTTGACTAATGGCCAGCTATTTTGTGGTCCAATGTTAATAAAAAAAAAATTATGTTGAAATATTTAACAGTAATTTATTCATCAAAATACCCAATTAAATACGTGTTGTATTATTTCAGGCAAGTAATTTAATTCGACCCATTTTTCAGGCAAGTGATCCAACGACCATTGTGATGGTGACTTCAATTGGCAGGAAACTAATCAACGGCTTAGATGTGGTGATTAAGAAGGGTTCTCGTACGAACACGTTTCATGTTCTCTACACATGTCCTTTAGCAAAGCCTCATGCTATCGGCTGAAATTTTTCATTTTTTCTTTTTTTCTTTTGGAATTTCGAAAGTATAATTTCCTTCTCGACTATGGAAAAAAATTTTCAAACGTCACGATATGTGAAACTGTAAAATTCAAAGAACAAATCTCAAGATTAAAGCAAAAATTAAGAAAAATCAAATTAAATAATTGGTTTTTCCGTGTTTGAGGAGATTTCAAAGTTTACGAAAATGTAGACTAATTTTTTTGAGATGATGTAGTTTATAAATAAATTTTCATCTATAAATATTTAAATAGACCAAAATATATACTTATATTCATATAAGGGTAACAAAGAATATATATATATATATATATATATATTTATTTCATGCAACATTAGATTTAAACTTGTAAATTTACTAAAATTTTTATCTTGGTTGTTATTAGTCATATAGAGGCTTAACCGGGTTTAAGGAGCTGGCTTAGTTTATTATTGGTCCGGTATAGTTTAATTGATTCGGAATTGTTTTGGTACAATGAGCCGTTTTCTTTTTCTTCTTCATATAAGAGAAACGAGCTGAGAGTAATAAAGGCAGAGAGTTCTTTCCTTGTAAACAATATAGAAACAATTTTTCTTGAATCAATGGAGTTTTTGAGATCAATTTCTTGATTGTTTTACGTTTCTAACATGGTATCAGAGCGAGAAATAATTTTTTAATCTTTCTCTCGATCATATTCTTCTTCTGAACTCTCTAAAATTCGAAGCTTCTTCACTTCCATTACTTTGATCCTCTCGCTGAAATAGATCTTCAAATTTCTTCACAAAATGTTGAATCCGAGGAAGAGAAGAGTTGCGAAGCCTATGTCTTCTTCTGGGCGAGTTTGGAAAAACATTCGACTTGGTAGATCTAGCGAATCCGAAGAGAACCGGACTTTGATCGTTAATACTAAGACTGCCGAACAAAATTCTGGAGGAGAAGCGAGTCAGGTCTTTGCCATCTCTCAGCCGAGCAAGATTCAACTTCAAGATTTGCATGATTTTGAAAGACCATAATTTTCTCCTTTCTTTTTGAACAATAGCGACAACCTAGGAGCTACTCTCGTCTCAGAGTTTTTAAACGGTATGAACTATAACACTTGGAGCATTGCAATGACCATTTCTCTTGATGCAAAGAACAAGTTAGGTTTTGTAGATGGTTCGATTCCTAGGTCTGATGAGAATCATACTCGTTATCGAATCTGGTCAAGATGTAACAGTATGGTGAAGTCCTGGATTCTTAACTCAGTCAGCAAGGACATATACAATAGTATTCTTAGGTTCCAAGATGCATCCGATATCTGGAAAGATCTTCAAATCCGGTTCCATGTTACAAATCTTCCACGAGCTTACCAACTATCTCAACATATTTTGTCTTTTAACCAAGGAACCATGGATATCTCTTTATACTTTACTCGTCTAAAAACAATGTGGGATGATTTGGAATCCATAGACTGCATCAAAGACCTGTAAAAACTGCAGTTGTGGCAAAGCAATGTCAGAAAAGGCTGAAAGTGCTAGATTTGTGAAGTTTCTTTCTGGCCTCAACGAATCTTACAGCGCAGTAAGGTCACATATTGTGATGAAAAAGCACGTCCCAGACCTCTCAACAGTCTACAATCTCCTGGATCAAGACTACAGTCAACGTAACATCACCCAAGTGCCTCAAGCTTCTGCTTTCCAGATCTCAAGCAATCACAGTTATCGGACTGCAGTAAATGTGGCAAATGCTCATGTGAAGTCGAATAAACCAACCTGCACTCACTGTGGTTATGTTGGGCACACGGTGGATAAATGTTACAAGATTCATGGGTACCCTCCGAATTTCAAGCATAGACAGAAGAATACTTCCATCAAAGCAGCAGTGCCACAATTTTCTCTTGAAAATTTAAAGATCCCGACAACAAGCATCCAAGATCAGATTAAGACCTTGTCAAAGGAGCATATTGAAGGAGTAATTGCATTCTTCAACTCTCAGATGCCTACTGTTGCCTCAACTCTCAAGACTGACAAGCCAACAACAGGAGGAATGATAACCGCACTCCCTGGTATGGCTTTTAATTCTTCCACTTTGAACTTTTTAAGAGCATTAAGAGCCATAGGTAGTATCTTGTCTCCTTTATCGTGGATCATTAATAGTGGGGCAACATGATGTGTCTGCATTTTACCACATTTTAGGTCCATTATTTAGCATGTTTTGCATTCATACCTGCATTATTATCATTGCTTTAAGTCCTTTTAGGCATAATTTGCATACTTAGTGTTGGGCATTGCACACATTGCATAAAAGGTATTTTTAGGCACTTTTGGAGCTTATCATGAAGTATTTCGGACTACAAGAAGACAAATGGAAAATCGGCTGGCCTAGAGTTAAAGTTCAGGACGTGATCTAGACGATTTGGCATATCTCCATAACTCTCGAGCATGACACTCAAACATACTTGGTCGAGTGGATTTTCGGACCAGAACGCTGACTTTCGACAAAGTTGACTTTTCTTTTGGGCTTTTTGTAAAAAGGTCCTAATGGTACCCCTTTATGTAAAAAGGCAAAAGCCCAACTATTTTAGGCATTTTCCCATTTTTCTTTTCTTAAGGAAATTTCCTTTTCACTTTTTAAGGAATTTTCCATTTTTCTTTCTAGGGAATTTTTCCTTTTTTCTCTTTAAGTAATTTTCTTTTTTCTTTAAGACTTAAGATCTTTTGTTGATATATAAATTGTACTAGAATTTCCAAGTTTTAATATACAATCTTTTCTACCAAATTTCGACTTCTCTCTCTTAAAAAAGCAATTTACGATTTTTAGTCTTTAAGTTTATGCAATTGATTTTCGATTCTAAGTCTATGCTTTACTTCATGAATTCTGAGTGAGTTAGTCTAGGGTTCTTAAGGAAAGGGTGAGATTAGGGGAAAACTTAGGAATTTCTAGATTTGTTTATGTTTGATTAAGGTCTTAGATCTCTTTAATTTAAGTGTTCTTAATGCTTGTTTCTTTCTGATCAATTGAAATTCGATCTCTTGGTGAATCCCCCCCGAGAGGCGTTTGGGGAATCACTTGAACATGCTTAACTTGAGATAACATCTCCTAGCTCAAGAGATTGATTGTCTAGTGTGTTATTAGGCTCTGTAAGGTCCATAATTAAAGCCTCTTGAACTTCCAATCGTTGGGCGAGAGTCAAGTCAGGTTGTCTTTCAAGAGAGGTCCCATTGCACGAGAGTGAATGTGATTACTTTGTGATTCCTTGCTTAGAGGTCATCTAAATAGGTTGATAAACAATTCTGAAACCCCTAGGAATACCCTAATCATTGATCCTTAACCTCGAGAACCCCTTTTTCCTCGATTGAATTTTTGTGAATTTTAATACTCTGCTTTTAGGTTGAAATTCAGTTTTGCACTTTAATCTGTTTTGCTATTGCTTTATTTTCAATGCTCTGTTTTTACATTCTGTTTTTACATTCTGTTTTATGTCTTGTTTTTAGCACTCTATTTTAGCAAATCATTTTCACCTAGTTTAGACTACTACTCATTAAATCGAATCTGGCTTAGATTAGGACAAGTAGATTACATCTTGATTGCTAGTTACTCTCCCAGTGGATTGACACCATACTGTCCTGCAATTGATTACATAAACAGTAGGGTATTTGAGAAAACACCGTAAAAACCTGTCTATCAAATTGGCGCCGTTGCCAACTGGGTTCTAGTTAGCTACAATTAGGAAAATCACTTTCCTGAGACTAAGTTTTACTACAATATTCTAATCTCGTTTCTGGTTTTTGTCTGCTTTCAGGAACACTCGATCAACAAGCTCAACCAACTAAGCTCGAGCTCCTTGATTGTTCTTCTGTTTCCAGAAAGCTCGATCAGACCCCAGAAACACTCGATCAGCACACTCGAGCAACACCTGCTCGAGTGTTATTTCAGACAACAAAAACCACTTGCATGAATACCAGATCCCGTGGTAGTGAAGATCTCATCCCATACTCTGACAGAATAGACCGTTTGCCTCGTGAACACTTACGAAAACAACGTAATAGACTGAACGAAGAATACACAGATCAGGTGAACATGGAAGAACAAGTACAAGCTACTGAACTAGGAACCCGTCCTAGGAGAGTTAGACACATCGGAGCTGGTGATGCTCCCAGTATTCACACTCAACGCCATGGAATTGTTCCACCAGCCATCGCCAACAACAACTTTGAGATTCAGAGTGGGATGATCTCCATGGTACAGAACAATAAATTTCATGGTTTACCTTATGAGGATCCGCTGGATCATCTTGATGAGTTTGAAAGACTAACCAGTTTGACAAAGATAAATGGGGTTAGTGAGGATGCTCTAAAACTGCGAATGTTTCCTTTCTCTCTTGGAGACAAAGCACACCTATGGGAAAAACACTTGCCACAAGGATCTATTACATCTTGGGATGCCTGCAAACAAGCGTTTCTAGGCAAATTCTTTTCCAAATCCAGAACTGCAAAACTTCGCAATTTTATCTCTGGTTTCAAGCAAAACCATTCTGAGACATTCTCTGTGGCTGGGGAACGATTCAAGATGTACCAATCACAATGTCCTCATCATGGGTTCACTAGTGAGTCTCTTCTCAGCACTCTCTACAGAGGCGTCATTCCCAAGATACGTATGTTGCTAGACACAGCCAGCAATGAGAATTTTCTGAATAAGGATGTCGATGATGGATGGGAATTAGTGGAGAATTTAGCTCAAGCAGATGGCCAATACAGTGAAGACTATGATCGAACTCCTAGAGGCACAACAGATTCAGATATGGTTAGTACAAAAGAGCTCAAAGCCATACAAGACAAACTGGACAAGTTACTCTCAGCTCACCATAAGCAAGTACACCATGTAGGTGAATCAGAACGGGTTGAAGAAGACAATGATGAAGTTGAAGAGGTCAGTTTCATGCAGAATCAAAGCAACAACTACAGACAATACATTACAAACCCAACCCTAACCTCTCATACAGAAACACAAATGTAGCAAACCCAAACGATCAGGTGTACCCACCCAAACCTCACCTACAACCACAAGCCAAACAGCAGTACCAACCACCAACTGGATATGAACCACAACCACCACAACAAACACCTGAAGTGATGGACATCTTGCAGCATATACTAAAGGGACAGACAGCCACCGCTTCCGAATTAACAAGGAAATTTGTTGAGGTACACACTAAGATATATGCTTCACATAATGACCTCAACAGCAAATTTGAGACTCTTAATGCCCGTCTCAAATATGTGGAGAATCAGCAAGGATCCCCATCCACTGTAAAACAAACCGGACAACTACCTGGAAAAGCTGTTCAAAACCCTAAGGAGTATCACGCCAACACCATTACACTCCGTAGTGGCCGTGAATTGCTAATCCGTGCTGAAACGACAGAGAACACTGGGGACAGTGTCCTTCAAGAAGGAGAGGATGATTTGGTCAAAGAACAGACATAAATCAGCACAGAAAAGCCGAAATCTTTGACACTCGACCAAGACGCTCGAGCACCACCTGCTCGAGTGTCAGAACCGCAGCCCAAAAACACAACTGACATACAGAAAGACCCAAAACCATTTGCTCCACCTCCTTTCAAACCACAACTTCCTTTCCCACAGAGATTCAAAAAGGATGTTGCAGACAAGTACAAAGCTCTCTTTGAAAAACAGATGAGGGACGTTGAGGTAAAAATACCAATTCTGGATGCCTTTATGCTAATGCCCCCTTATCAAAAGTTTTTGATGGATGCAGTCAAAGACATAACACAAGAAGTTGAAGGGATGGTTGTGCTAACACATAAGGTCAGTGCTATTATACAAAGGAAAGTTGTGCCTAAAAAGCTTGATGATCCAGGAACATTCACAATCCCATGCTCGCTGGGACCTCTCACATTCAGGAGTTGCTTGTGTGATTTAGGGGCGTCGATCAGCTTGATGCCTCTAACAGTCGCAAAACGATTAGGGTTCGACAAGTACAAATCCTGTAAAATATCTTTGGTACTAGCTGACAGATCGGTTAGGATTCCACATGGAATTCTAGAAGACTTACCAGTTCAGGTTGGAGGAGTAGAAATCCCCACGGATTTCGTTGTCCTATATATGGGAGAAGAACCAATGGACCCCTTGCTATTTGGTAGGCCTTTCTTAGCCACTGCAGGAGTTGTGATCAATGTGCCAAAATGAGAGATTGAACTCAATCTGGGGAAAGATTTCAAGATGACTTTCATCATCAGCGACATAATGAGAAAACCGACCATTGAGGGTCAGCTGTTCGTGGTACAAGAAATATATGATCTTTCAAAGGATCTGTTTGGGTAATTGATAGAGAAAGATCACCTTGGTACTGCTTTGATAAAAGACGGTTGTGATGGATACATATACGAAGAAACTGAGGTCTACAAAGGCCTGTTGGACTCTTGTAAATCACTGAAAAGTGAAAAACAGTTCGAAACATTACACTCGACCTCAACACTCGAGCAAGCAGAGCCCGAGTGTCCCGATTTGGCCTCAGAAAATCAACGCTCGACCACAACACTCGACCACACCAAGGTCGAGTGTCAGATCGATAACGACTGGTCGGAGCTCAAATCACCAAAAGTGGAACTCAAACCACTCCCCTCCGGGCTCAGGTACGCATTTCTTGGATCTAACTCGACTTATCCAGTAATAGTAAATAATGCAGTGACTGATGATGAGTTAGATATGTTGCTCTCTGAATTAAGACGGTTTAGAAAAGCCCTAGGATATTCTCTGTCTGACATTAAAGGGATCTCCCCTGACTTGTGCACACATAGAATTCACCTTGAAAATGAATCTTACTCTAGTAGGAAACCTCAAAGGAGATTAAATCCGAATTTGAAGGAGGTTGTTAAAAAGGAAATTTTGAAATTGTTAGATGCTGATATAATTTACCCCATTTCGGATAGCAAATGGGTATCTCCTGTGCATATTGTGTCTAAAAAGGGAGGGTTCACTGTCATTAGGAATGAGAATAATGATTTGATTCCAACTAGAACTGTTACAGGGCATAGGATGTGCATTGATTTTAGGAAATTGAATTATGCATATAGGAAAGATCATTATCCTTTGCCATTTATCGATCATATGCTAGAAAAGTTGGCTAATCACTCATATTACTGTTTCCTTGATGGATATAGTGGATTTTTCCAAATCCCTATACATCCAAATGATCAGGAAAAGACAACATTTACTTGCCCCTATGGCACATTTGCATATAGGAGAATGCCATTTGGTATTTGTAATGCACCTGCTACTTTTCAACGTTGCATGACTTCTATATTTTCAGATCTGATTGAGGAGATGGTTGAGGTGTTCATGGACGATTTTTCTGTCTATGGCTCTTCCTTCTCCTCTTGTTTGTCGAATTTGTGCAGGGTTTTATCCAGGTGTTTTGAGACAGATCTCGTACTTAATTGGGAAAAATGCCACTTCATGGTAAGAGAAGGCATCGTTCTAGGTCATAAGATTTCAGTAAAGGGTATCGAAGTCAATAAAGCCAAGATAGAAGTGATAGTTCAGCTGCAGCCTCCCAAAACAGTCAAAGATATTAGGAGTTTCTTGGGACATGCAGGATTTTATAGACGATTCATCAAAGACTTTTCAAAGACTGCTAGGCCTCTAACTCGTCTCCTTTGCAAGGAAGCAGATTTCATCTTTGACAAAGAATGCCTCAAGGCTTTTCTCGAACTTAAAGAAGCCTTGGTAACAACACCGATTGTCCAAGCACCTGACTGGAATCTTCCTTTTGAGATAATGTGTGATACTAGTGACTATGCTGTTGGAGCAGTTCTGGGACAGAAGAAGGATAGGAAACTTAATGTGATCTACTATGCTAGTAGAACACTAGATGAAGCTCAGGTGAAATACGCCACTACAGAGAAGAAATTGCTTGCAGTCGTGTTCGCCTTTGAGAAATTCAGGTCCTATCGTGTTGGATCGAAAGTTATTGTGCATACTGATCATGCAGCTCTAAGATACTTGATGAAAAAGAAAGATGCTAAGCCTAGACTACTTAGGTGGATTTTGCTGCTGCAAGAATTCGATATGGAGATAGTCGATAAACCTGGGATAGAAAACGGTGTTGCTGATCATCTATCTAGGATACAGGTGGAAGAAACCTTTCCAATGAACGATTCTATGCCTGAAGAACAACTATTGAGTTTTTCCATCAAACACTCGACCATGACACTCGAGCACCACCTGCTCGAGTGTCAGGCCCACAATCAGAAAAGATGTTTCTCGATCGGATCAAAATTTGTGGGAACTTGCTTGCCATGGTATGCCGACTTGGTTAACTATTTGGTAGGAGGAGAGCTGCCTAAGACTCTGAATTATCATCAAAGAAAAAATTCTTCAGGGATGTAAGGCAGTATTTCTGGGATGAACCTTATCTTTACAAGCAAGGGTCTGATGGATTATTCAGAAGATGTGTATCAGAAGAAGAAGTCAAGGGAATATTGGAGCACTGCCATGGATCTACTTATGGAGGACACTTTGCTGCATTCAAAACGGCACAGAAGATTCTTCAATCCGGGTTATAGTGGCCATCGATTTTCAAAGACTGCCACGAGTTCATATCTAGGTGTGATTGTTGTCAAAGAATGGGTAGTATAAGCAAGAAGAATGAAATGCCGCAGAATCAAATCTTGGAAATAGAAGTGTTTGACTGTTAGGGAATCGATTTTATGGGACCATTTAAGCCTTCTTCTTTAGGGAACAGGTACATTCTGGTTGCTGTGGATTATGTCTCTAAATGGGTATAAGCTATTGCAGCTCCTACAAACGATGAAAAAGTGGTACTTAAGATTTTCAAACACATAATATTTCCCAGATTTGGTATACCAAGAGTTGTGATCAGCGATGGAGGGTCCCACTTTGTCAACAAAGTTTTCGAGAATTTGCTTAGAAAGCATGGGGTTAAACACAAAGTGGCAACTCCTTATTATCCTCAAACCAGCGGACAAGTCGAGGTCTCTAACAGGCAGATTAAATCGATTTTAATGAAGATAGTTGGGCTGTCAAGACGTGATTGGGCCGCCAAATTAGATGATACTCTTTGGGCCTATAGGACTGCTTTCAAAACACCCATTGGATGCACACCTTTTCAACTACTATCTGGGAAGTTCTGCCATTTGCCAGTAGAGCTAGAGTACAAATCAATTTGGGCAACCAAACTCCTGAATTTCGATATCAAGTCGGCACAAGAAAAGAGGCAGATGGATCTACATGAGCTAGAAGAAATCAGACTTGAAGCATATGATAGCTCAAAGGCATACAAAGATCGCACAAAGGCAGCTCACGACAAAAAGATCCAGCAGAAAACGCTTGCAGTTGGTGATCAAATGCTCCTCTTTAACTCAAGACTCAAGCTGTTTCCCGTAAAACTACGATCAAAGTGGTCTGGTCCGTTCAAAGTACTACAAGTTCTACCTTATGGAGCAGTCACTTTGGCCAACAGCAATGAGGAAGGATTTACTGTGAATGGTCATAGAGTTAAACCTTATTTGGCCAATTGCACGATTCCCGAGGGAACTTTGGTTATGCTCGATGAGCTGCCTCATCTCCAATGAATATGAAGAAGTCGAGCTTGAGACTATAAACAAGCGCAGTTGGGAGGCAATCCCAAAGGTATCCTCTGTATATACATTCAATTTTTTCGACATGTTTAATTTCTTTAAGTATACTTGTTACTTTTCATCTTTACTTGCATCTATTTCATCTTACATGCACTTGAAAGGTTTTTCGTACTTTTTACAGGAAAGTGGGGCCCAAATAGGACAGGTGGGGTCGGAACCGACAAGATGGGACAACACTCGACCACGCCTGGTCGAGTGTCCCACTCGAGTGTCAGCCATCAATTGACAGACTGACACTCGACCAAACCTGCTCGAGTGTCAGGCTCGAGCGTCCCGCTATTATGCCTATTCATATTCCTTCGCACCTATAACTGCCAAAAGCTGAGAAAGGGGAGACATTTACTACGAAAAATGGGTTAAATCTTTCTTTAATGCAATATCTTTTATATTTAATTCAAAGATTTCATTTAATCCAATTTCAAATTTTGAATTTGAAAAGATTCCTCCTTTGTCTTTCCTCCTCTATAAAAAGAGGAGAAGCCTCTCTCCTTTCATTCACACCAAATACACTCTCTCTCTAACAATTCTCTCTAAGTTTTTCTCTCTTTCACAAAAGCAAAATCGTCTCTCTCTCTGCTCGTCTACTACACTCGACCATCCCAACTCGAGTGTCAAGGTCGAGCGTCGAAGCACTTGCTCTTTTCCGATCAACCCTCACGATGACTGACCGCAAAACCAACAAGGCTAACCTCCTCCGCCTTAGAGCCAAGAATAATGCTCGATCAAGAAGCAATCCTGCCCAAGGAGAGTCTTCTAAGGGCACAAACAGACCTAGCAAAAAGGAGAAGAGAAGGTTAGAGATTCAATTTGAGAATGAGTCAGAGGAAGGAAGAGAGTACATGGATGATGACGATATGGATCCAGACCTCGTTGAAGAGACACTTCGTGCAAATGGATATGGCGAGAGAGACACTGAAGAAGCAAGAGATATAATCCGTGCTGGGAAGAGAGAAGAGATGAAAGAGAGGCACAACGCAGCAAAGGGCACTCAATGATCTGTGGAGAATGGATTTCATAGGGACCCGCTCCATGCAAGGAGGCATTTACCGCGATAGGAATAGCCAGAGATGTGGATCTCATGTTACAAAACTGTGGGCTGTCCATATTTGTGTCATATCCACAACGAGCATACAAGGAGGAGGACTCTACAGTTTCTGGCGATGATTCAGATCGTTCTATACGATGCTAAAAAACATGAGTCTCCAAGAAAGGCAAGTGGCGGTTACCATTTTCTTTGCAATTAGAGGAAGAGATTAATCGCATGACCTTTCAGAGCACTTCGAGATCTTTCGAGTTCCCAAGAGCAGAGTCTGAGAACTATGGACCGGATTTGATAGGGCGGAGCTTGATAATGTGTGTCGTTCAATAGCCTCAACGAGGAGCAGATTCTCATCCTCACGATCTAAGGCGTCTTTAGTCCAAAACCCAGTCTTGAGGTACTTTCGCACAGTCCTTGCAAATACCTTTTTCTCACGTTTTACTACTGGAACAATCAATCTAGGGGAAATGGAAATGCTGGTGACTGCTCTCAAAGACATCGTTGGTACAAGCAGTGACGGATCCCCGATTATCGGAGATAGGAACAACGCTGGTCTAACCATCCAATTCACAAACCAATTCTTAGCCGTGGTAAGCTCATCTACTCTTTCCATCACTTGCTTAGACCAAACACTTTTCTACTCTTGCCAAATAGGGAGTACACGTCAATAAGGATGGGACAGAACACGGATTTTAATCTGCCTTTGGAAGCCTTGTATGATCCCAATAGCCCTCAACAAAGTTCATCTCCAACAAACAGCGATGAAGTGGATAGTGAGGCGTATTGCTTTGAAGAATACACGATGCCAGCACGTCAAGGAGAGCCAATCCGAGAAGCACACAAGCACATAGGCTTGTTGCAAAAGATGAACAAATGGCTGATGAAAAAGGTGAAGAAGCTGACTGCAAGCGATGAAGCTAGAAGGCAGGAAAACGAGGATCTAAGTAGAAGAGTGGCTGTTCTAGAAAGAAACAGCGGTCCACCACACCACCACCAACTCGCCCAAGACGAGCGTCTGTGTCCACTAATCGTGAAAGGCAGCAGCAACCCGCACCAGCTAGACATTCGTCTGCAAACCCCGCAGCCTTCTCATACAGAAGGCCTTTTGATGCAGCTGGGACAAAGCTCGAGTCAGCCGCTCGAGCAACAACCGATCGAGCATCAATCCGAACACTCGACTGAAACGCTCGAGCAAGCTGAGCTCGAGCGTCAGAGGCACAACGACCACTACATGGAAATCATGCGGAATGTGGCAGCTGACTACTGGAACCACTAGAGAGGTACCAAATCCCTTCCTTTCATTGTACATACCATTGCATATTTTTCACTTGACTTGCTGGTCTAGGATCCTCTTTCGGACTTTTATACACACAAGGGACTGTGTGATTTAAGTTTGGGGGAGGGTTCTAGAGGACATTTGACTTTGTTTTATGTGATTCTTTGTTTTTATTCTTTGCATTTCATCATTCGCATTACATCTAAGGCATAGAAAAACCAAAAAATTTCCCTTTAGCATATTTTTTCGATTGCATATCATCTAAGGCAAAGAAAACCCATAAAATTTTGAAAAAAATCAAAAAAAGCATCATTCAAAAACAGAGTGTTCATGTAGCTGCATTGCATTCATATAGGATTGAGTCTAGAGTTTCGGGAATCATCTTGCTAAATAGACAAACTTGCTAGGTTGATTGGCTAGTAACCATAGTGAACTCTTGGACTTGCGTTTTTTTCCCTCTTGAACACTGATTGGTAGATCATTAACCTTTGAAACCAATACTTGGGTTGTGTCTCAAAAAGAACCAGATTTGTTGCCTCATAATCGGATTCCATTTTTTTCCAAATTAGGGGCTTAAGATACATTGCACAAGATCCCTTCCTTAGGTTCAGCTAGCTAAGTAAAAAGAAAGCATAAGATGAATATAGAATCATCCTTCTCAACTCGGCTCAAATAATATGGTCTAAGATGAACGGGGACTGTGCGTAAACCCGTACCTTCTTGTGTTCATCGATGAAACCATTTCGATACTGCCTAAGATGGACCGGAACTGTGCGTAAACCCGTACTTTTTCGCGTCCTATTGATAAAGCTAATACATCGATGCCTAAGGTGAACCGGGATTGTGCTTAAACCCATACTTTTTTGTGTCTCATTCATAAAGATGAAGCTAATAAGAACGAGCAGGAGTTGAGAAGTGATCGAAAATGCTTAATCCATAGTGACTAGCTGAATTTGAGGAAGTTGAATCCCAAGGTCTTTGATCAATAGCCCCTCTTGCGGACTGCACTTAAAAGATTGTGGTTCTTACAAAGGAATAAGGGTTCACTTGTGGATTACGGTTTTTTCAGTTTGATAAGTTATTTGTTTAAGTAAGATGTTCCCATTGTCTGCAACTTCTCTTCCTTCTTAGATCTATGCATATTCGCTTGAGGGCAAGCAAAGACTAAGTTTGGGGGAGTTGATGTGTCTGCATTTTTACCACATTTTAGGGCCATTATTTAGCATGTTTTGCATTCATACCTACATTATTATCATTGTTTTAAGTCCTTTTAGGCATAATTTGCATACTTAGTGTTGGGCATTGCACACATTGCATAAAGGGTATTTTTAGGCACTTTTTGGAGCTTATCATGAATTATTTCGGACTACAAGAAGACCAATGGAAAATCGGCTGGCCTAGAGTTAAAGTTCAGGACGTGATCTAGAAGATTTGGCATATCTCCATAACTCTCGAGCATGACACTCGAACATACTTGGTCGAGTGGATTTTCGGACCAGAACGTTGACTTTCGACAGAGTTGACTTTTCTTTTGGGCTTTTTGTAAAAAGGTCCTAATGGTACCCCCTTTATGTAAAAAGGCAAAAGCCCAACTATTTTAGGCATTTTCCCATTTTTCTTTTCTTAAGGAAATTTCCTTTTCACTTTTTAAGGAATTTTCCATTTTTCTTTCTAGGGAATTTTTCCTTTTTTCTCTTTAAGTAATTTTCTTTTTTCTTTAAGACTTGCGATCTTTTGTTGATCTATAAATTGTACTAGAATTTCCAAGTTTTAATATACAATCTTTTCTACCAAATTTCGACTTCTCTCTCTTAAAAAAGTAATTTACGATTTTTAGTCTTTAAGTTTATGCAATTGATTTTCGATTCTAAGTCTATGCTTTACTGCATGAATTCTGAGTAAGTTAGTCTAGGGTTCTTAAGGAAAGGGTGAGATTAGGGGAAAACTTAGGGATTTCCAAATTTGTTTATGTTTGATTAAGGTCTTAGATCTCTTTAATTTAAGTGTTCTTAATGCTTGTTTCTTTCTAATAAATTGAAATTCGATCTCTTGGTGAATCCCCCCCCCCCCCCCCCCACCCCCCCCCCCCCCCCCCCCCCCCCCCCCCCCCCCCCCCCCCCCCCGAGAGGCGTTTGGGGAATCACTTGAACATGCTTAAGTTGAGATAACATCTCCTAGCTCAAGAGATTGATTTTTCTAGGGTGTTATTAGGCTCTTTAAGGTCCATACTTAAAGCCTCTTGAACTTCCAATCGTTGGGCGAGAGTCAAGTCAGGTTGTCTTTCAAGAGAGGTCCCATTGCACGAGAGTGAATGTGATTACTTTGTGATTCCTTGCTTAGAGGTCATCTAAATAGGTTGATAAACAAGTCTGGAACCCTTAGGAATACCCTAATCATTGATCCTTAACCTCGAGAACCCCTTTTTCCTCTATTGAATTTTCGTGAATTTTAATACTTTACTTTTAGGTTGAAATTCAGTTTTGCACTTTAATCTGTTTTGCTATTGCTTTATTTTCAATGCTCTGTTTTTACATTCTGTTTTTATGTCTTGTTTTTAGCACTCTATTTTAGCAAATCATTTTCGCCTAGTTTAGACTACTACTCATTAAATCGAATCTGGCTTAGATTAGGACAAGTATATTACATCTTGATTGCTAGTTACTCTCCCAGTGGATTGACACCATACTGTCCTGCAATTGATTACATAAACAGTAGGGTATTTGAGAAAACACCGTAAAAACCTGTCTATCACAACACACCATGTTGTTCATGATAAATCTCTGTTAAATAAGTTATATATGTTGTCAGATCATATAGTCACTCTTCCTACAGGGTTGTCTATCACTATAGTTGGGATTGGTAGCATCAAAATAAATGATCAATTACTTTTTCATAATGTTCTTTATTCACCTGATTTTAGACTTAGCTTAATGAGTGTTAGTCAGCTGACAAAGGACCTGAAGTGTAAGCTGACATTTGATGAAAATTCTTGCCTCATACAGGATCTTACCAAGGGAATGACAATTGGTCAAGTTGAACAAGTTGGCAGTCTCTACCTCTTAGACAGATCCGCAATCAGAAACAGTTTGCTTGCTAATTCTGTTTCTTTTAATTCTGTTGTAGATTCTAGGCTTTGGCACCAGAAACTAGGGCACCCCTCTTTGTCTAAAACTAGTGCTATCATTGAATAAAGATACCTTTCACTGTGAAATCTGTCTCATTTCAAAGCAAAAACGACTTCCTTTTCCTTCTAAAAATAACATGTGTGATAACATTTTTTATTTGCTTCACATAGACGTTTGGGGCCCCTTCTCAGTAGAAACAATTGATGGTTTTAAGTACTTACCTGACAATTGTTGATGATTTTAGCATGGCAACTTGGGTTTATCTCATGAAGTCCAAGTGTGATATTCTTCACATATTTCCAGATTTCATAAATTTGACTGAAACACAATGTGGAACAAAGATCAAGGGAGTTAGATCGGATAATACTCCAGAACTGCGCTTTGACGAGCTGTTTTGTTCAAAAGAGATTAGAGCTTTTCACTTTTGCCCCGAAACTCCTGAGCAAAATTTAGTAGTAGAACGCAAACACCAACATATACTAAATGTTGCAAGATCCTTGTTATTTCAAAGTAACTTACCTATTGAACAATGGGGAGATTGCATTTTGACATATGTGTTTCTTATTAACAGGTTGCCTTCCCCACTGCTCGGAAATAAGACTCCATACGAGTTACTAACTGGGAAGATGCCTGAATACAGAGACTTGAAGGCCTTTGGTTGTCTCTGTTACAAAACCACATCGACCAAGAATCGTCACAAGTTTTTGCCAAGATCAAAACCATGTGTTTTTCTTGGTTACCCAATAGGATATAAGGGTTACAAAGTCATGGATTTGGAAACAAATTTGATACATATCTCTAGAAATGTTGTTTTCTATGAAGATATATTCCCTTTCAAAGCTGAATCACATATGACTAATGACTATCTCTTTTTTTTCGTGAAGGAAAAGAGCAATCACAGCTAGATAATATAAGCAGACCACTTATTCATGTTCATAAGGAAACTGCAACAACAAATCAAGAGTGCACAAACTACTCAGAAACATAAACAATTACAAATGGAGAAACTCAGAGATCTGACAAAACAGGCTCTGTCATCTCTACTCTTCCTAAAAGATTAACAAAATCGCCTAGTCACCTTGTAGATTACTATTGCAACATCACAGAAACTGATATTCCCTATCCCCTTGCAGGATATCTCTCATACGCCAGCTTGTCCAAGGAATATCACCACTACATTTGCAGTGTGATAGCACTAGGAGAACCAAGCAGCTTCACTCAGGCTAAGAAATTTGATGAGTGGTTGCGAGCAATGAACGATGAGCTAAGCGCATTAGAGGAATCAGGAACGTGGTCAATATGCTCTCTACCACCAAACAAGAAGGCGATAGGATGCAAGTGGGTCTACAAAACGAAGCTGAACGCATACGGCACATTGGAAAGACAACAAAAGCTTGTCTGGTTGCGAAAAGTTATACACAACAGGAGGGAGTGGACTTTGTTGACACTTTCTCTCCAGTAGCCAAAATGACTACAGTGAAGACTCTGCTAGCGGTGGCTGCTGCGAAGAAGTGGAGCCTAACACAACTTGACATATCTAATGCCTTCTTTAGTGGCGACTTGGAGGAGGAGATATACATGCAGCTGCCACCAGGATACACTCCAGAGAATGGGAAGAACCTTCCGGAAAATCCTGCATGCAAGCTGATAAAATCTATATACGGATTGAAGCAAGCGTCGAGGCAATGGTTCTTGAAGTTCAGTGACTCACTTCTCAGCCTAGGATACACAAGATCTCAAACAGACCATACCATCTTCATTCGGAATGTTAGAGGTTAGTACATAGCAGTTTTGGTATATGTCGATGATATAATTATCACCTCGAACAATGAGAAGCTGGTAGATGACTTGAAGGAAGAATTACAGAAACGTTTTAAGCTAAGAGACTTAGGACCTTTGAGATACTTCCTTGGTCTCGAGATTGCAAGATCCAAGATAGGAATTTCACTCTGTCAAAGAAGATACATCCTGGACTTACTGGCAGAAACAAGTCTACAAGCCTGCAAGCCTTCTAATATTCCCATGGACCCCGAGTATCAAGCTGATAAGTGACAGCGATGAACCTCCCCTCCAAGACCCCTCTGTTTACAGGCGTCTAATGGGAAGGATGATGTATGTGACTATCACTCGACCAAATATCACCTTCGCAGTCAACCGATTATGTCAGTTCTCTTCCAATCCCAAGCAGTCTCATTTACAAGCTGCACACAGAGTGTTTCGATACCTCAAAAGTACAATCTCTCTTAGTCTTTTCTTCTCTGCAGACTCTGATTGGACTTTAAGAGCATTCACTGATGCAGATTGGGGTTCGTGTAAGGACACCAGAAATTCTATATCTGAATACTGTATGTTTCTAGGAAACTCTCTCATCTCATGGAAATCAAAGAAGCAACACACAGTGGCGCTATCTTCACCACAAATTTCTTGTCAACTAAAAAAGAATTATTGGTTTATATATTTAATTAGAATTATAAAGATATAAAAGTTATTGAGATTTTAATATTATTAAACAAATTTTTAAAACTCTATTAAAATATAGTATTATTAGCTTTTATATTTGTAACATTCTTCTAGAATCTTTATAAACTAGAAAAATGTCTAAAATATTTGTTCGATAGATGATTTTGTAAATTATATAAATTTTTTGTGTTATTCAAATTTTTTGAAAAATGTATATTGTTATTCAACTAAATATTATGTTATTAGTATGTTGATCTTATACCTAGTCGTTTTTTTTTTTGTCAACATTGATCCACAAATAACCGGCCTCTTAGCCAAGTTTTTGAAAATGCAAGCGGGGGATTCGATACCGGGATGTGCAAGTGTGCATGCCTTTTGTGGACTTACCACCTGCCACTTGCCTATACCTAGTCGTTTACAAAGCAGAATTTTAAAATTACTATAATAAAATAACAAAAACAATAGAAAAAATTTAGTAGAATACTTTAGTGATAAAATGACGCATTCTTAAGTTTTGATATATATTATATTTTTTGATTTTTGTTAAATCTAATTTATAGAATAAAAAAAGTATAGAATAGGATATTATTTAACATTTTCAAAATTTCTTGTCTATGAAAATATATAGATACAAGAGTATGTTAGAATATTCAAAATGAACTAAAAATCTTTAAAAGAAGAAAATTCTGTAAAAAAATTCAGAAAAAATCATTAAAGTTCTGTATTCTATGAAAATCTCAAGCAAAACATATTAAAAATCTGTAAAACACTCTTTAAAAATCTCAACAAAATTCACCAAAACTATGTAAACTTTCAATTATCAAAAATTTATCAGCCGCTAAGATAATTGTTATCGGCTAGT
>JAKUCM010005584.1:0-17372 GCA_023374145.1 Lepidium sativum
GCATGATTCTTCTGAACCAGAACCCAAGAAACCGAAAAGAGAGGGGTTTTTGAAGATCACAATAGAACCTGCAGAGGACACATACTGCGACACCTATCAAATGAGTTGTTTGACATCTACGTCAACTTCGATTCCACTAAATAAATCTGGGTAAATCTCAAGAAAAAATATGGAGGGTCTCAATGGACGAACTTTAAGATCAGAGACGATGTTCATGTGATGGACCAACTCCACGGACTATGAAGCTATAGTCTCCAGAATACAAGCAGAGGGAATGAGCATTGACAACCATCTTGCAGCTCTGGTCTTAATAGATAAACTGCCTCATTCCTGGAGCAGTTATAGGTCAAAACTCAAGCACGAAAAGAAAAGAATGAGCCATGACAAGTTGATCTGAGACATTCTTATTGAGGAAGCCAACATGAGGTATCTCAACAAGAACTCTGAATCTAGTCCCCTACAAATCTGACGCTAATCCTTGCAGAGAACTACATGGGAAGTGGAAAAGGAAAATGGAAAAACAAGGATCAAGAGAAAAAGGATTAACCAACAAAAATCTGTCAAGTTCAAAAGAAGGATGAAATGCTGGAATTGTGGCAAAACTGGTAACAAGAAGTTCGAATGCAAGCTTCCACAACAACAAAAGAAAGAGACTGAAGTGAATCTACCGAGGACATTGTTGTTATGGTTACTGAAGTCTTAACCACATCGGATAAAGTCGAATGGATTGTAGACTCTGGCTACACAAGACACATCTGCAACCAGAAGAGTCTGTTCAAGAACCTGGAAGAGAATGAAAACAACATAGTCTACTTGGGAGATGCCACAGGATTGAAAGTTGAGGGAATCGCAAAAGTTGAGCTGAAACTATCGTCAGGGAGATCTCTTACCTTAACTAGAACTCTCTATGTACCTGAAATGCGCATGAATTTGATATCTAGTGCCCTGATAATGAATGCTGGTGTCAAGCAAACCGTAGATGCTGTAATGTTAGTGTTAACGAAAAATGAGGTCTATGTAGGAAAAGCTTACTGCTGTGGAAACTTGTTTGTGTTGGAAACCGATAACATGAATAAATTGAAAGATTCTGTTTACTTAGTCTCTAGACTTGATTCATGGCACAAATCTATGAAAAGATTGAAACTAATGAATCTAATACAAGACAAAACTAACTTTAGTTCCATAAAATGTGAAATCTGTGTAGAGGCTAAGCATGTGAGACTGTCGTTCAAGAATCAAATATTTCGCTCTTCATCTCTGCTTGAATTAATTCATTATGATATTGCAGACTTCAAAAACACTTCGAGTAGAGGATGGAAGAATTATTACATCACATTCATGGATGATTTCTCAAGATTCTCAAGAGTATATCTACTGAAATCCAAGGATGAAGCACTTGAGTACTTTGTCCAATTCAAGAATAAATTTGAGAGACAACTGAACAAGAAACTCAAGAGGCTGAGATCAGATAGAGGAGGAGAATACATGTCAGGGAAATTCAGTGATTACTGCACGAAATAAGAGATTATTCATGAAACTTCAGCTCCTTACTCTCCACAACAGAACAAAATTGCTGAAAGGAAGTACAGGAAACTCAAAAACATGATGAATGCGATGTTGCTACCAATTGTGGGGGGAAGCAGTTATGTGTGCATGTCACATACTTAACAGAGTGCCTCACAAGAAGATTAAAGACACTCCATACGAACTCTGGAAAGGGTACCCACCAAATCTGAACTACCTAAAGACATGGGGATGTCTAGCAAAACTGGGAATGCCTGACTTTAGAAGAAGTAACATCGGATCAAAAACCATATACAATATCTTTATAGGATATGCAATCAACAACGCAACATACAGATGCATTACTTTTGATAAGACAAACAAGACTCTGGGACATGTAATAGAGTCTCGAGACGTGGAGTTCTTCGAAGACACATTTCCATATAATGAAAGAGCTGAGTCAATTAGTATACCCACTCAGGCTCAAGGTTCTGTGGAAGAGTATGTCACAGCAGCAAATGAAACTCATAAGAGAACTACAGTTGTTGTGAATGACTCATAACCAAGAAGAAGCAAGAGATATAGAACATGTACAGACTATGGTGCAAATTTCATAACATATCTCATCACATATGAAGATGAGCTGAAGAACATGTACAGACTATGGTGCAAAGAAAGTCTGCAACGGTCAAAGAAGAATGTTGAAGCATAGAGAAACCACGCTGAAAAGGGCATGGGGAAAGTGCTGCAAAGCTCGATCGAACCAGGATCTTGTTTCGAGCATGAAATGACTCCAAATCGGCGGCAAAAAGCCTCGAACTGGAAGAAGATCGACCGGAAAACCTAGATCTTAAACTGATTGCCATTTAGAGAAAATCAAGGTGAAAGATTAAGATGAAGAGAGGATGAAATGAGACGAGAGAAAAACAAGAGAAGAAAGGTCGCAAATCAAAGATAAAAAAGAAGTGTCAAGAATGACAGGATAGTAGAAAAGCATATTCTGCAAATCTCGAATACCAAGGCGCCCACTGTTCCACGCGCTATTATATACGATCGACGCAGCAATGACAACTGTCAGTCTACTCTCATGAAAATCTGACCATTTTTCGTCTCATTAATGCGTTGAAGTCAGAATATTTGAAAATCCAAACAAATCAAATCAAAAGAAACAAAATCGCTTCCTCATCATTATCACGCTCAGATAAGGAAACTAGGGGGCAATTGTTAACCATAGGCCTAATACGATCAATTTGGCCCACTAAGGCCCATTTCCTAATTACGAGCTATGTTAATCAGCGCGAAGTCAGAGACCCGAGCTGAATCAACGGAGCAATTAATGACAACGCGGATTGCGCCACGCTGATTGCGCCATGACGAAATCAATCAGCATTAATGAGAAAGATCACAGAGCATGAATAAAGGAGAGAGGCTGTGAGTCGTTTCAAAGATCTTCTTTCCTGAAAAATTTAGCTCAACTTTGCCAAAGAAGTGACCTTGCTAATTTTTTAGATCTTAGTTCTCGATATTGTATTCTCGCAAACACTTTGTTATCTCATTTTCCACTTACTAAATAGAAAACTGTTTACATCATAAACAATCCATGAGGTCATTCAATGTTTTGGAAAATAATCTTAGTGAAACGATCCCGATATCAATCACTTTTGTTGAAGATTTTTTGCTTGGTTTTGAACTTTTGTGGAGTTGAATTACATTTTTGGAATGTTGGTTCGAGCATTAACATGTATGAAAGTATATATTTGTATTTCACTTTTCCAAAATATGGGTATTTTATTGAAACACCATTAAAACTTCACAAAATTAGGTTTTTTGGTTCAGAGGTCTTAATGCAGCAAATAATTGAGAAATAAGTTTGAGATAGAAAATGGAAATCAGTTTTGTCAAGAGCATCGCAAGTTTCAGCTTTTGTTGTAGTTAGAAATATTTTGGAAAAGAAAAGCACAAAAAAAGTGAACTAAGTGGTAAGTAATGATTCTACTGACTCAAGCGCCTGGAGATTTCTTTGGGTAATGCGCACGACCAGGCTGAAATCTTACAACTATTTATACTTAGACAACACTAGACTTGTTGTTTAAAAGATTTTACATGACAAACCAAGTAATTCAAACTAAGAATGAATACAACAAAATATGTCATACCTATGTGTTTCAGATGGAAAGCAATGCATCTTTGCGTAGCTTCAAAATTGTGAGGATTTTAAATTCTTAACAGCATAATAAAATTTATAAATCTAACTCTCACCATAGCGATTCTATGGTACTAGCCTGTCCAATATTCATTAAAACAAGGGTAATAGTATTTTTTGAATCTAAGGGAAGTTTACCATAACCAAAAGACAAAAGTCTATTATTAAGTACCAATAGATCGATTCTTGCATTAAAATTATTTTATTACGAAGTGCACAAAGGTACGTGCATTATTCATTAAAATAAAGAATAAATTTTCTTTTTGCATCTATATTTTACAATCCAATAAGTCTATCATAACCAAAAATGAAAATCTACTACTAAACATTAATAAATCTACCGTCGCATAGAAAATAAATTTATCTTTAAATGCCAAATATGTTTTATTTGACACAAAATAAGTCAATTATAACATAACAGTAAGCTTTTCATAATCGAATTGAATAACTCTACTATAAAGTCTATAAACATCTACAATCTCATGCCACATGCTTTTGTTGGCAGAGAATAAGTATACCATTAAATAAAAATAACTCTGTCATAGAGCAACCCAAAAGTCTGTACTCCCAAGTAACACTTCCTTTATCAGAAAAAATTAACAGTTAATGCTTATTTGACACAAAATATATCTATTATCAAATAAGTTTGTCATTGAGTTAAAGAAAAATTTATCATTGAGTCAAAAATAATTATACTGTAAAAAGAGTTATGCTATATTTGGCACAAAATAATCTATCGACAAATAATAATCTACCGTGATCTATCATTTATCATTACAACTTAATTATATAATTATATAGATTTGGTCATTTTAATTTTAGATAAATATAAAGAAATAAAATTAATTTTAACATATATTAATATAATAACCAATAAATTTGATCTAAAAACTAAATTAGAAAATATCAGATATTTTAATATATAAAAAGTATGTAAAACCATATTACGGAAAATGTGATATGCATCTTTTTATTTAGTGTGATACATGCATCTCATTTATGTTCATACACTGTAATAGATAAATAATCATATTATATTAAATATTTTAGATTTCATACCTAATATTATTAGAATGTGAAGATTATAAAATTGTTCAAAATTGGTAAAATAATTTTTTTCAATATAAGGCAGAAGAATAAAGAAGTAGAAAATTAACTTTTAATCGAATATTATTCATACGTTCAACTATAAATACAAGAAAATATTCATTTTGTTATCGAAATATAACTTACATTTTTCATAAAACAAGAAAATGGTGAGAAAATGTCGAGGTCGGCAAAAAGTAGAGATGATAAAAATGACAAATGAATATAATCTTCAAGTTACTTTTTGTAAAAGAAGATCTGGTCTTTTCAAAAAAGCTAGTGAGCTCTCCACACTTTGTGGTGCAAATATTGCTGTTATTGTATTTTCACCAAGTCGTAAAGGTTTTTCTTTCGGCCATCCAAATGTTGATGTTGTAATTGATCGTGTTTTAAACTTTACATCATCTCGTTTTCATCATAACAATATGCAATTCATTGAAGCCCAACAGGACAGAGTTATTCAAGACCTAAACAACCATCTGGCTGAGGTATATTTGACATCTTTATTTTCCTTTATCCCCCATTTGATTTAAATTTTATATTGTGAACCAAACATAAAATATTAACTTATTTGCTAGGTTATATACATTATTTTTGTTGTTAAACTGTTGTACACATGCTATTGTCTTAGTTAAATACTGTTTTCTAAAAAAATATTAGATTTTATTTATCAAAACCTTGAAATAACGTACAACTATAGGTCTATGAAAATATAGGCCAAAGTTCTACGATTTGGTATTTAATAAACATTCAATGTGTACTTATTACCGATTGTTAACTCTTTAAAACAGTTTCAAAATTATTATAGGTGTAGAAGTATTGTCCCTCTCAAATATAAATAACAAAACTGAAATACATAATATATAATTTTAGAGTTTTGGTTTCAGGCTTTTTACGATATAATAATAATTTGAAAGATTATTGTGTGAAATTTAACAATGAAATATAAAATTATTAGGCGTTAAATCAGTTGGAAAAAGAGGAGAAGAAAAGCAAAAACTTGAAACAAAAGAGAAAAGAGAGTCAAGATTTTGGTAACTGGTGGGAAAAACCCCTTGAGGAACTGGATTCATCTCAACTCACTGAACTAGTAAGTGGTTTGGAAAGTGTGAGAAAGGCAGTGGCGATCGAAGTCTCTAAACATTTTCAACCAAATGATCCTCGTCGTAATTTCTATTTTGGAAGCTCTAGTAATTCTGTTGTTAGAAATTCTAGTGATACCAACATTCATTTAGATCTGTTTAGTCATCATAGAATGGTGAGCATGAGTACATCCAACTACAACCACAACGTGATTGTCCACAATCCTACACCATCATTTGGAATCAATGGTAATAATACTGGAAGGCTTACTCCAAGATACAATATGAGCTTCAAAACACAACAAAACCGTCATGACAGTTGGTTCTTGTAAGCAACAACATGTTTCTCAATCATCCTTTCTTCTCGACATTATAACTATAAGTCTTTGTTTTATTCAATCAGCTACCATCTTTTATTTTCTTGCTGCTTATGTTTTATATTTGAGAATATTTTATCTGATTATCATTCCTACTAATTTGTTTTTTTCATATTCCTATTATGTGTCTTTGATGTTTCAGGAACTTAAAATGAATTGTTGTTTTCTCTAGTTTGAAAATCTTCGATAAATAGATGATTGAGTTATTTAGTTAAAACACAAAAAAAAAAAAACAAATCTCATTATTTTAAGTGGAGCTTTGACAAATCCTAAACAATTCTATAAATTTATTTTAATTTTTGTAATACTAAAATCATTTAATATTCATGTTTCATTACATCTCCTTGTATTACGTAAAAGTTATATATATATATCCATACAATAATTTTATCAATGCCCAAATGCTTCTTAAAACCACAATCCAATAAACATTTAAATGGACTCAAGGCTCAATGGTTAATTAAGTATTTGATGGGATTTTCTACTTTTATAAATTATTTTGTTCAACATTTTTATCTCTTCATATACCCAATCAAGAGAACAAATTCATACATATTGAAAACACTAATAAATTTCTAATCTTAACTTTCAACTATATTGTCTTAACTCTCCACTACATTGCCTTAACTCCTCCACTACATTGTCTTAACTCTCAGCAAATGTAACATCACACTCTTCTTCACTTATAAATAGATTATTTGGTAGTTCCAAATGATCATAGTCACTCATTAAAATATAACTCTCTCAAATTACCACCAAATTAAACAAGATGAAAACTTCTCACCTCTCTTTCTCGAAATTGAAAGTTGGTCGGAATTCTCAACATGTTATTGCAAAATTTTTACGTTTTTGGGAAATCCGTAATGTCAAAAAAGTAGAGAGCTCATGGGGGTCTACATGTTGCTCTTTGATGGCAAGGTATAATCACTTCGAATAATAAAGTTAAATGAACTACTCAAATACGACATGTATTGCTATTTATTATCTCCAATACTTGCAATCTATGGTCATACAATGATCTATTCATGTTCACCGCCTACATTTATTCAAAGATCTTTTGAAAGAATAACATCATCCGAAGTAATCTCAATATCAAACTGTGTGAATCAAAGATATCAATCCGCTTCACCGACCTCACAACTTTTATCAAAGTAACAGAAAATGTATGTCCCCATGAAGATGTTCAACTTCCGTACCTACGAAGAATTAATAGCCTTATCAATGATTCTCAAATTTAATTAATTATATACCTACTCCATATTTTAATTTTAATCATGTAATAGTATATTTTAGTCATATAGTATTGTTATATACTACATTTTTAGTCTTACTTTCGTTTGTGGATTTTTAGAAAAATTATAGTCCACACGTTTTCTACTGTTTTACTAAAAAAAACTTTGATGTTAATGAGAAAAATTATTATTATAGTCATAAAATACATATTTTCATTTAAGTAAGGTCATATAAAACTATATTTTAGTTTTACAAACATGTTATATAATTAATAATCATACACAAATAACTTACCCAAAATTTTATTCATTAACCTACGTATAAAACACTTATAGATATAAGAAAATATTTTTTAGAATCGATTAATTCAATATCACAAAAAAATATATTACAAGCAAATTAATATTTGATAAAAAAAGGTATAATTTTTAATATATAGTCCACAATTTTAAACAAAATGTACAAATTTCCTCCTCTTTCACATATCCGTTAAACTCAATTTCTTTCACAAAATAAATATTTATTATCTAAGTTAATAAATTAGTTTGTGTGATACAAGTCGTACCCGAAAGGCAAGTCTCAACTAGTTGGAATATAAAGTAATAATTATATAAACATTTGATATTCAATAGTAAAAATATGGGTTATTGATATTCGTTCATCACATTTTATTTGATAATAGTTTAAGTAATTTAATATCACGAATCATTCAATAATTATGATTCATTTAATAATTACATGTCAATGAATATTCGATAAAAGCTGTACCTATTCTTATGTTTGTAAATTAAAATAGTTATTTTTAAAATATTTTTCCGTGCTCCTCAGGTTAGAATCTAGTAACTAATTAAAAGATTAGGGTATCAAAACTAAATTAACAACCAACCCCTCTCCAACCCCTTTTTGATTTTGATGTAAGTGTTTAAAATGTAAATTGTTACATAGTTTTAATTTTATAACTTTCGATAATATTGAGCTTTTAGCGGTATAAAATGTACAAGTAATTGCCAATCAAAAATATATAGTTGTACAATAAAAAAATCAACAGTTTATATAGTTTGGAGTGTATGGCATACTGAATCGTATAATAAAAATAATATTAGTTAATAACTTAGTCAATAGATACAAAATAATATGAATGAAAAAGAAGATGAGCTGGATTTGGATTCGGATTTATTAATATATATAGATATATATTTAGGATTATTATGAATTAACTTGTACGCATGCATGATTGACGTATTAAGAAAATAGAAAGTTGGATTAGAATATGAATAGAGACGAATGTGGAGATCCAGCTACGGCTCGACAGTGTCTTCAGGATCCTCACTGTAAGCCAGATTGGTCTTCTTCTTCTTACTCACATAATTACTTATGTCAACCTTCTTAATTATTTCTCACTGGATTATTAATTATAAATAAATGAAATAACAATTTAATATTTATAATGAAAGCATAGTAGCATACGTGTGTGGACAGAGCAAAACGACAGAACAAAAGGAAGGAAACGACAACAGTAAGAAAGTACTTAAAAAGAATTTCTATCTAGTTAAGTATGTTTAAGAAAGAAATAATAAAGAATGATTGAATATAAAATTAGGGAGAGAAGATGATGGCAAGGAGAAACTTACGTGCAGCAAAGAGAGAACAGCTCATATGTGATGTGGAAGTGATGAAGAAGAGAGAGAGAGATAAAGATTGCGTGAGCGAAGCTCTATTCTATCTTAACTAATCTCGGCCCCACCTTCTATCCATTTACCTCTTTTTTCTTTCTTTTCCACGTCCGCTCTAATTCTTCATATCGACTCATTTCTTTCTAATCCTTCTCTCATATCTCAAAACTCACTCCTTTTTATTATATTTGTCACCGGCAGATTAATTAGACCATAACAGACCCAATAGCCAAATTCCTACATAATATAGGTAGAAGAATTTGATCCCTGGTTATGCAAATGAGCTGCCTTAAGTGGACTTACTGCCAACCACTACAATAAGAACCATTTATTTTAATACCTTCATTTAATAATTACCAATCAATCACAAAATTATTATAGAATATTTATTATCTAAAAAGTATAAATATATTAAACTTTTCATAAAAAATATACAGAACATCTAATAAAATAAAACAAAAATCATATATTTTGGAGAGAACAAAAAAGTTAGTATTCTTTTAACTCTTGATTTTGTACTTGTCCTATGTTTGCAAAACATTTGGTCAAAATGGTTAAAATATCACATTTGTTATATTTTACTTTTTTAGAGTATCGTGTTTATATCAAGTTGTTTTTAATCTGATGATTAGAATAGTCCAACTAATGATTTGATATTATGATTTGATTCATATTTATTATATCACCATAGTTTTAAAAAGTTTTTAAGAATAAATTTTACACTATAAATCGAATTTTTTCGGTTAAATGTTGATATAAAAATCGTGTTTATCGTACATAATATTATTAAAATTTTGGAAAATTGGTAAAAACTTTGACATTATTTATTCTGATTATTAAAAAAATAAATGCAAACCGTTATTTCATTCAAATTCAGTCTTATAAATGCAAATTCTCATTTTTCTGACATAACTATGAGACCATCGAAATAGTTTTGTTTCGTTTTTTTTTTTTTTTTTTTTATGAGGAAAGTTGAAGTAACAATAATGTGCTAAGCGAACAAATTCTCATGTTGATGGCGTGATCAGTTACGTTGAATTGAATTTAAAAAAAAAAGAGTCTTTTAAGAAAATTCATCATGAAAGACGATTGAATCAATCACACAGCTACAATTTCTACAAAAGGCTAAATAAATTTGGTACATTTCCGTAAAAGATAATAGAAAAATATATATATATATTTAACTTTTTTCCAGTTCAAAATAAAGAAAGTCATAAGTGTTTCCAGTTCATGTTTTGAGGAAATAAAAAAAATATTCATTCAAGTTAAGAAACGTTTGGAAAGTAAAAAAAGAGAGGATGTCCCTCTCTGGATATTGATAGGTGAAGTTTAACTTACTGTTTTACTTTGACCCCACAAAATCTGTATTTTTTCTTAAACATATATTCCTTTTAATTCTTAAAATTTAATGTTCTTACAGATTTCACACCAACTAATAAAAAAGTTTTACAATGTTTTATTTAAATTTCTTTATTGTTAGAAAATAAAAAATATTAACATCCATATTTAAAAAACTATTTTATTTTCAAAACGTCAACTAATAAAAAATAAAGGGTATATCATATTTAATATTTAATTTAATAACATTCCCCAGCTATTTTCCAGCCTGTTGTTTCTCACTCTTTTCTTTCCATTTTTATACCTTCTTCTCCTTCCTTCCTCACTCATCTTTTTCCTTCAGACCTCTCTCTCTCACTTCCTCTTATTGCTTTGAACGAGTGTTTTGTTTGCTTTTCTTCAATCGTCAATCTGATTAACTCTTTGAGAATCCAATCTTAAACTCAATGGATCCGTGCTCCTTTGTACGGATCGTAGTCGGTAATTTGGCCGTTAGATTCCCGGCGACGTCTTCTTCCTCCTCAGGACCTTCTGTTTCTGGTATCAATCTATCTGATCCTAACTGCTACTGCAAAATCAAATTCAAGAGTTTTCCTCGCCAGATTGTTTCTGTTCCGGTTATGTTCCGAACTGAATCTGAATCCGAGACTCGTAGTTCTTCTGGTAACGTTTCTACCGTCGCTGCTTGCTTCAGTCTAAGCAAAGCTCAGATCAAGGCCTCCTTGAAGAAACCTAAGTGGAGTGTTCTCTCTGTTGAGACTTACTCCCGCGAAGGAGATGACGGCGTTACCGGCGCGTCGTGTGGACTCGCTTCGTCGAGCGAGAAGTTACTAGGTCGATTCGAGGTTTCATTGGATTTGAAATCCGCGGAGACGAAGACGTGTTTGGCGCATAACGGCTGGGTTGGTTTGGGCTTTAAGAAAGGAGGAAAGCCAAGGAGTAGCAAGGCTGGATCCGATCCGGAGCTTCACGTTAGCGTACGAGTCGAACCTGATCCGAGGTTCGTTTTCCAGTTCGACGGCGAGCCAGAGTGCAGCCCTCAGGTCTTCCAAGTTCAAGGAAACACAAAACAAGCCGTATTCACTTGCAAGTTTGGCTCAAGAAATTCAAACTCAAGCGATCGGAATCTTATTCATAGGTCAGTTAAATCTTCATTAAGCTTCCGATTAGAAAAATAGGAACATTGCCTTCATTTTATTCAGATAGATTCTTAGCTTGCTAACTTAGCAAGAGATATTCGCGATCCTCCATTATGCACGAATCTGTATATTGATTTTGGAGTTTTTTTAATTCTACAGATCTTCAATGATGTCTGAGTCGAGCTCAACGAGAAGGTGCATAACGTCGATGAAATCCGAAAAGGAACAACCATCAAAAGAGAGAAAAGGTTGGTCAATAACAGTCCATGATCTCTCCGGCTCACCAGTTGCGATGGCCTCAATGGTCACACCGTTCGTGCCATCTCCTGGTTCAAACCGCGTGACTCGATCAAGTCCCGGCGCGTGGCTCATCCTCCGACCCGATGGCTGCACATGGAAGCCATGGGGAAGACTAGAGGCATGGCGTGAAGCCGGTTACTCCGACACTCTCGGTTACCGTTTCGATCTCTTCCAAGACGGAATAGCCACCGCCGTTTCCGCATCTTCATCAATAAGTTTAAAAAGTGGCGGGAGTTTCGTCATCGACGTGACCAATGGCACCACCACCGCGGCGTCGACGCCAACAACGAGTCCTCAGGGAAGCTGGGATCTAGGATCCGGTTCAAGCGCCGGGTCGAGACCCGCATCAAGACCAGGATCAGGTTCAGGTTCAGATTTCGGCTACGTACTGCCACAGCATCCATCGGCTCAGAACAGAGGGTTCGTTATGTCGGCAACAGTGGAAGGAGTTGGGAAACGGAGCAAACCGGAAGTGGAAGTGGGAGTGACGCACGTGACATGTACGGAGGATGCAGCAGCGCACGTGGCATTAGCTGCGGCGGTGGATCTGAGTTTGGATGCTTGCAGGCTTTTCTCTCAGAAGCTAAGGAAAGAGCTGAGACAGCAAAGCCAGCTTGGTGTCGTTTGACGTGTTTTGCTTTGTCGTTTTACCAATTCTATGAGTTGTCTTCCACTCATATTTTCTTAAAATTAAAATTAAAATTTTTTTGTAAGGTAGCTTTAGGAATTAGCCAGCCAAATTTTGAAAGGTGGATGTCATCATTATCAAAAACAATTTGTTAATACAGTATATCTTTTCTGTACAGCTAAGGAATGACAAAAACAAACTTCTCATCTCATTATCCAAAATCCTTTTTTATTTCATTTAAAGGTTGCATCATAGTTACATGTGATAAACTTACCAACACCGTTACACACCACTTTAGCACATCCCAATCGAATTGTGTTTTTCCTATTTACTTGTTGACACATGCCACCATTAGGATCATTCCACGTGTTGCTATTACTTTTTCTCATCGATCCACATTTCCTCAGCAGATCCTCGGGCCGACATCTCTCCACTAATTACTATCTTCTCTCCAAACAGTCCATTCGAATGGACCAAGCCACAAGAACTGATCCTCTGCTTTGCACTTCATCGTCCCAATCCAACGGGTGTCAGCCCATCTTTGTACTGGGCTTTGTTTTGGGCCTCAAAAACTTCTTATTCTTATCTCCGGCCTAAGAGGGAACACTGAAGCTATAGAAAACAGACATTCTTTGGTTCTTTAAGAGAATGCTCATTAGAAGTTAATTACAAAACAAATTCGATGTCATTTATTTACCAAAACTAAAAGTGGACCATAGTCAACATTACATTTCATTCTTCTTATTCATTGAATCTTGCTATTTTTGCCTTTGAATGTTTGTACACGTCTCTCTTGATTACGATTTTAAATTCAAATCTTCTGTTTTGGATAAAAAATTAAAATTTCATCGTGGGTTAGAAAATCAGTATTCCTTTTATAAAATAATGGGGGTGTACAAAATAAAATTTTACTTGAAATGTATCCAACAAATATGATTCAACTCACTGAAACAAAAAATCATCATCTTTGAATTAAAAAATCCATGAATAAGGAAGACTAATAAATTTTCTTTCCTACACTCCATTATTTTATAAAAGGAATACTGATTTTCTAACCAACGATGAAATTTTAATTTTAATATTTATCATAATAAGATAAATTTAATTTCTTTTATTATTTCAAAACACTTCATATATATAATAGATTTGAATGTAAAATTTACAAACGGCCTTCCCATATTTTCTTTGATTTTGTTTTGACTTCCGTTCAATAACTAATGTTACGGCAACTATTTATCGTTCGCCTTCTCTTTTTACTTCCGATCACTTCGTCGAGATCCAACCATAGTCAAGAAGTCGAGAATCTTTTCAAATATAAATCCGTTTTTAGAGATACAGAATCCGACGACGTCTTCAATACCTGGACTTACCAAAACTCGGCATGTGAATTCTTCGGACTCATATGCAGTGCCGGAGGAACTATTTAGACCACCTTAGACAAATTAAAAATTAAAAATGATATAAAAAACATATGTTAAAGTTAGACAATACAATTTTATAAACTATTTATAAAAAGAAAAAAGTTTTAAAAAAAATTATTGAAATACAACTCTTTTTCATTTTTTATGCAAAATCGGTCACTAAAATTAAATAGTCAAGTTTTTCAACCATAATTGTCTCAATCAACAACAAAGCCAACCCATTCAATCTCTCTTGTGACATGGTAGACCGCAAATAATTTTTTATCAGCTTCAACTTTGAAAAACTTATTTCAGCGGTGGCGACTGATACCGGAATAGTCAATAATATGCGATAAGCAACTTCAGTAGGCTTCTGAACTTCCATTGGTAAAGATTCTCGGAGAATCTTTAATTCCATAAGCAAATCATCACCAATAATGTTTGAATGCGTACCATTCTTTAAAGAAGCTTCCAAGTTCAAACAAGATGCCTTCAAACTGTCCTCACTTGCGGCTGATAGTCTTTTTAAATCAAACAAAAACTCAAATGTTTGAATGCATACCATTCTAGTGACTTGTTGTATGCTTCTTGTTTCTTCTTCTTATTTCTGTTTTCAGCTCCCGATGGTTGGCTCTTTTTTATTCCACAGAGTTTGCTTTTGCTTACTCCCGACGGTGACATTTTGCTTTTGTTTTTGTTGTTCTCTGCACAAACCTGTCTGCACAGAAACAAAAATCAAATTTAATAATCTACCTGTCCAAAACAGCAAAACTTCAAGCACATAAAAACGTTTATGTGTAAAACTGATACAATAGCAATATAGCATCATCAATTTTCTAAATAGCAGATAGCAAGAGAAGCTATTTTGGCTTTAGTGCCCAACACTGTTAGTGCTTGTGCTTGACCAAGTCACCACTCACTAAGATTACTAAAAGAAACTTAAACTATTTTTTTTGATGAATTATTTACCATTTTTTATTCCTCTAATAGCAAATCTATGATCAATTGATCACTCATCTTCTTCTTTCTAATTAAGTAAACTAATAAATCACTGTACATATTAACATACCTTTTTACGAAAACTTGAAGATAATGATCAATTGATAATTGATGAATTTGTTAAAGCAACTAAAAAAAATGAGTTGAATTCTGTAATAAAAAACTCTGAAGAATGAGAAGGTGAAAGAATAATTGGTAGCAAGAGGCCAAGAGCAAGAGGAGATTTTTTACGAGAGAGTCGTCGACTATTCATCTCCTTAAGTTTAATTAAATTGTTTTCTAACATAAGATCTAACAATTATTAAGAAGTTCTCTAACAATTATTTTATCTAAAAAAACCAAACTAATATTATTCTTACTTAAGGAGACCTACAAACTAAAGTTTATCCATATTAATAGATATATATACATATATATATATATAACTAAATTTTTTTATATATAAAATATATGCCCCTAAAAAATGGCTATCCCAAGCGGCTGCTTCAGGTGCTTGCCCCTCTAAGCCGGCCCTGGTTGTATGTAACTCCAACTGAAACGTTGTCGAGATCAACCTTGGAAGTCGGAGTTTGAGCAATTGTGGCAGTGACGGTGATATCATTAATCTTTCTTTCGATTCGATATGTGATTTGAAGTTTCTGGAGAAGATTGTACTAGGAAACAACTCCTTGCGTGGTCGGATTCACAAGAATCTCAGGAAACGTAATCGCTTGAGATGCTTGGACCTCGGACTCAATAATTTATACGGCGATTTTCCGGTGATTGATTCGTTAGGACTACAATTTTTGAGCTTAAACGCTTCTGGAATCTCCGGGAAATTCCCGTGGAATTCTCTGAAAACCTGAAGAGATTGAGTTTCTTAAGCGTCGGAGATAATCGATTCGATCCGCATCCATTTCCCGGAGAGATTCTAAATTTCACTGCCTTGAATTGGATTTATCTGAGTAATAGCAGTATCACTGGTAATGCTCTCTGATATGAACTCTGTGGAGAAATTCCAAAGGGGATAGTTCAGCTTAAAAAGCTTAGACAACTTGAGATTTACCAACAATTACTTGACTGGTAAGTTACCATTTGGGATCCGGAATTTGACGAATTTGAGAAATTTCGATGCCTCTAACAATTCTTTATAAGGTGATTTGTCATAGCTCAGGTTCTTAGAGAACCTTATCTCTCTCCCATTGTTTGAAAATCAACTAACTGGTGAGATCCCAAAAGAGTTTGGAGATTTCAAGTATTTAGCTGCATTGTCTCTTTACAGAAACCAGCTCACAGGGAAGCTTCCCAAGAATTCGAGGCAGAAATCGCTATACTAAGTAATATAAAACATATAAATGTCGTTAAGCTTGTTTTGTAGTATAACGTGTGAGGATAGTAAATTGCTTGTGTATTAGTACATGCCTAATGGAAGCTTGTGGGAGCAGCTGCACGAGCATCGTGGTGAGCAGAAATCGGATGGCGTGTGAGACAAGCATTAGCTATAGGAGCTGCTAAAGGGTTGGCGTATCTACACCATGGATTAGATAGGCCTGTGATACATCGTGATGTGAAGTCAAGCAATATATTGCTTGATGAGGAGTGGAGGCCTAGGATTGCTGATTTTGGATTGGCTAAAATCATTCAGCCTGATATGGTTCAACGAGATTTATCTGCTCCTCTTGTTAAAGGAACTTTCAGTTACATTGCCCCAGGTAAGTAGATATCTTCAAGTTTATATCTTCTTAAGCTTCAAGTTCCCTGCATTTGAATCACAACTGAGTAAAAAATCATACAAGCATTCTTGGACAAAAGAATTAACTATAATCAAAGAGGACGAGAACCCCTAAGTACTCTTTCCTGCATTATGTTTGTGATAAGACAAGCCAAACGAACAATGATATATATCACACACTTGTTTAACTCACAAAGAGGATCATATGACTCAGAAATTTAGAACAATATGAGTGACCCAAAACAAAGTCAAAACATGTAAACACTAACCAAATTAAAAACAACTCAATTTCATCATTTAATCTGCACATGTGAAATGCTCACATCAAGTTGTGTAACAAGGAGACAAAAACATGACTTACTTGAGAGATCATTACACATCCGGTGTCACAACTCGACAACATATAAATGGTTGGCTTATATGACTAGTCTTTCAGAAGTGATACATTTATCATGTGCATTTTATAGTGTTGTATTCATGTCACTAGGTAGCATGCAACTGGAATTTCCTTTGGACAGACTGCACGTTGTGTGTATGCACAAACAAAACCTTTTTTTTTTGTAGTTACAACCGGAAGTACATATAAACAAACCACTGTTTAACCTTGTGCTTATGCTCAATCTTCTGTAAATAGAACACGAATATCACTTTATTCTCAATTTGGTGTTCGTATCATAAGTCATTGTGCAATGTTACAACA
>JAKUCM010005585.1:0-30739 GCA_023374145.1 Lepidium sativum
AGAGAGAGATATATATACACAAATGTATTACTATACTAAGATGCACTCCACAAAAACTTGTAATTATAATTTTTAAAAGAATTTAAATGTTATTTTAAAATTTACATGTATTCTCGATTTATATGCATACATTTAGTTAATAAGTCTCTAATAAATATTTACCGTACAACCAACTATAATTTACAATGATATTTATATAATTTGTATATGTGAGTGTAAATGTAAAAAGAGATGAAGAATTTTATATGATCATTTAAAATATAATAAAAAAGATTCAGAATAAAGTGATTTAAAATACAATAGTGTTACACAATTTTATTCAATGTCAGTTTGGCGATAAGTGAGCTCTTGTCCAAGAGGAGCACAAAGACCATGATATAACGAAGAGCACTCAGACCATAAATGCAAGTCCAATAGACCTCAAATCTCCACTCAATTTTTGAAGTTTAAACCTACAACCATGAAACTATAATCAACTCCTTTATCAGAATATGGAGCCCCAAACCACAAAAAATGATTGTACATTTTTTGAATTGAGTGCATCTGTTAGGTAGCAAGAAAGTAGCAATCCTAAAGTCATACTTGATAAGTTGTAGTTAAGATTCTTAACTAAACCTAAAGCCAACCAGTCCAAAAAATATGGTTTTATTTCCAAGTTTATGTCTTTCCAAATTAAATTACAAGATTCCATCTACAATCCAAAGTATTCAAATCTAAAATCACATTTTGTGGGATTATAAAATTTTGTAAAGTTGAATTTAGAATATAAAAGTAAATTAGTTTTTTATTTTATCAAACTGTAAATCAAAGTTATATTCCATAATCAAAATCTAAATTATCTCTAAAATGTCCTACTCATATAATATAATAGACTTGAATTTCAGATATATGGATTATTAGCTAAAAAAATAAGTGCGTTTAGATTCTTGAATTGCTATATTTTTATTTTAGATGAAATAAATTTGGTAGATACTAGTAGGACTGGGATTAAAAACCGATCCGATTTGTCCCGATCCGACCCGAACTGAAAATTTGACAAATCTACTTGGTTAATTAAATGAGAATCGGGTATTTCAGAATAGAGTAGAATTATAATTTGGGTATAGTATCGGGTCGGATCGGTTATTGGTTAACCAAAATTTCTTATCCTTTCTTGAAAAGTCATTAATATGTTGGTTTGGGTCGGTTTGGGTCGGTTCAGATCGGCATAAATTCATTGATTCGGGTCGGTTCCGGTCGGTTAAACACAGATAAAAGCATTAACACGTTGGTTTGATTGTAAATATCGATTTTAGGAAAAATAATAAGTTAAAATCGGGTTGGTTCAGATGTGCTATTTTTGACCTGAAATACCCGATATTCGAACCGACCTGATTAAAAATGAAATTCGGTTATTTTCAGATAATTTTCTAAAACCTAAAATTACCCGAAACCTAAATTAACCGACCTAATCTGATCCGTAATACCCAAAATCACAGGTCTAGATACTAGTTAAGAATAACAAAATGAAAAGTCACGTTGAGATGAGAGACGCGTTAAAGAGTGGTAACGAGTGGGACAGAAGAGAGAGTTTGGTTGTATTGTATTGTATTGATTCACAGTTTGCTCCTTCCACGCTTCTTCTACTTTTATTTTCAATCTCCTTTTTATTCTCACTAACCTATTTTTATATCCATCACTTACTTCCAAAAAATCTCATAATTTAAGGAGCCAATTCATTTCGCCCCAAAATACATTTCTTAATGCAATCCTTCACACGTATATTTGTAATTAGGAGGTTTGAGCATTCAACAGTAATCTTCCCAAATTTGGAAGCATCAAATGTTCACATTACGATACTAGACTGTATACTTAGACCCATAAGCAAATAGAAACTAATTTAGTGTATTTCACATTTAAAATATATATAATACAAATTTTGGATATTCGATTATATTTTATTTATTACTTCATAATAAAACTAAGTCTATGGAGATCTAGATTAATCCTTAGAAAATACCTGAAAATTCTAAACATTAACTATTTTATTTTTTTAAAACAAAATTTATTTTATTACAAGTTTCAACATAATCTAACCAATTATACATCAATATGCATAATTCAAATAGAAAAAAATACACAAAAAATACATTAAATTTTGCATAATTTTTTTTGAAATATCAACTAAATTGAAACAATTTTTTTCTAAAACATCAACTAAATAATAATAAAAAGATCACGAACTCGATTCTATTTTCTCTCGATCGAAAATCAGCTTTTGTTAATACAAGTAACATGACTTAAAACATTCTTTCCACTAATAATTGAATTAAGATACTACAAAACTAACCTATGCACTTAATTACTACTCCACTTTATTTGGCGGTTTTATGTATGGCTTTTCCCCAATCAAAACTAGTAACGATGCAATTACGTAATGCTTCACCAATTAGACAATTACAAAGAAAAATAAAATATTTTAGTAATGTTGGATCCTAATTAGTAGACAACAACGTGATGCAGAAGCATTACTTGAATTAAGAAAATTTTGAACAATTTTGTTAATAAGAAAACATTCACTTTTGCATAAGAACCAAAACATCTTTAAACTAGTCTTTATCTTCAAAGACCACATGGCCCCTTACATGTACATACATGTGTTCATACAATCAATTTTTATTTTCTTATATGAAAAATAACTTTATGAAAAATAACTTTATCAAATATATAATAAAAGAATTGTGTCAAGCTTATAAACTACAGTATAGGTTTTAGCAAACTATGTTTAAAACATTGTAAGATAAATATTAGAGCACCTACTCTTAATTGCATTTTTTAACATTAAAAAAAATTTTAAAATTAAAAAAGTAGGAAAGAAAATTGAGAGGTATTCTTAAAAGAAAGATTTTAGAGGGGTTTTTAATTAAGTTTCTTGATATGTGTTTGATTTTGATTGAACCATTTATTTAAAAAAAATTTCTTTTACAAAAATAATAATATTTTATAAAATTAGAACCTTAAATTAAGAACCTCACCAATGGTGATGGTCTTAGGAACTCATACACACATCGATTTTATTAGTTCATGAAAGTGACTCTTTCTTTTTAATGATAAAAAAATTGCTTATATCTATATTTTTAAAATATAATTTATAACTCAAATTCCAAACAATATCTTATAAAATTATATAATATTTTGAAACTGAAAAAAATATTTAACCATTTGAAAAAACCTTTTTTCCAAACTGAATAAAAATTTCTTTGTTTTGTCAACTTTAAGCAGGATCTATTAACTCAACCCAAACCCAGGGCCGGCTCAACATTTATGTTGGCTCGTGTGCAAAATTTTATTTTTTATTTTTAATAGAAATATTTTTTGCTTTAAAAATTTGGACATTCCATAGCTTTTTTAAAAACATTTGAGCCATTTTTTTGTTATTTAAAATTTTTTGGGCCCATTTTTTAAGTTTTCAAAACAATTTTGAACTTTTTTTATCCTTAAAAAATTATAAGCTTTTCTAGTATATTTTTTATTTATTTCTAACATAAAAAAAATGTTTTGGGCCTTGGGTCTAGAGCGGTCGCGCTGTCGACCTGGCCTCCTAAACCGGCCTGCCCAAACCATTAATAATATATTATATGGTAGCAATTTTTTAAAACAGTAGAAATTAATATTTAACAACTTGATCTTTTCAACTAAATAATATTATTATACAGTTTTGTTTTTTGGTTTTTATCAACAATTTTATATCCGTAGTTCTTAGCCTGATGAGAAAAAATATAAGAAGTGTTGGGCTTATGCTCGAGACACATCAAAATAATGTTTCTCCACAAAACATACTTTCAAAATGTTGCCAAACAATTATATATTGGACCCAAAGCATGATGCTTTAAATTATTTAAGGGAGGATAAGATGAAGGTGACTGCAATTTCTTTTTTGTCACTAATTCCACTAATTAATAGATAGAATTTGGGCCTATTAAAATTGATTTTGCATACCCATCTGCGATTACATTTTTGGTTCTGAAAACATAATTAAAAACAACTAAAGAGAAACAATTTGATAGGTAGATGATTTTTATGACAATCTCATAAATTTTGGATATAAAGTTGTCTTTTGTCAAGGGTTGATGAGATTCTTGGAATCTGATTGCAGCAAAAGTTCATCGAATTTCAGAATCAAGGCATGCTTCATCACTCTTTTAACAACCAGATCTTGAGCCACCAATGGAGACAACACAGAGTCATACCGACATGAACCTTGTTCTATTTGATCACCATTCTTGAACCTCCATCTGTGTTACAAATCAGGTTCAATTAAGGTGAGACAAAAACCGAATGAGCAATAGATCCAGAGACTTGATTTGATCTTTTACAACTTCTTCCCATTCTCTAGCTCCAATGATAGCCAGATTTGAGACTTCAGAGCTAGAGTAGTGTTTGTCATTGAAGATTAAATGGTTACGTGACTTCCAAATTTGCCACATGATCCAAGGGGACAAAGGCGTGGAAGATATTCCCAATGGAGGTAGACATCACAAGGTCCATACTTTTTTCCAAGCTTTGCTTATCGTCCACAATTTGGTGCTATTCAGAACCTGCTCAAACATAGACTTACTCCAGACATCATTTGCAAAACCACACTGGAATAATAAGTGAGTTAATGTTTCATACTCTCCACACCTCTTACAAAGTAAATGATTCTGAATCTGTCTTGATTCAAATTTTCTCCTGTCGTGAGTGAGTCTGATTAAAACCTTCCAGAGAAACATCTTTACTTTAGGTGATACCTCTTGCTTCCAGACCTCTTGTAGCCATTTGATAGAGTTAGTTTCATGTGATGATTATGGCTGAGATAAACTTAACTTAGGGGAATAAAAGTATCCACTCTAAGAAGTATAAGAATCATAACTATGTCCACACCAAATCCTCTTATCATCTGCTCCAAACTCATTAGTTTTATACATAAAATTTCTTCTAGATATTGTGGCATAATCAACTGAATTTTCTCTCAGTCCCATGTAACCGAACTAGGGATGAATAGCTCAACAACTTTCACGTTTTGCGATGCCAATGTTGCAAGTTCCATTGAGATTCCATTTGGATCAGACACAAGCCACCTATCTTCCACACTCGTACCGATATACCATCACCAATGGACCAACCAGAGTTGATAAAAACACATATCTACCTTCTAGCAGAATTCTCCACCCATGAGACATGTTATTTCACCAATTGCAGGAAAATAAGTATGTATCCTTGCAATATATTGACAATAGGATCTGGGATAGTAGTGATTCCGGTTATTGAACCAATCTCTAGAAACGTTTATCCAACATAACTTCATTAAAACTTTGAATATTTTGAAAACTGAGATCATCATCCTTTTTGTGTGTTTGTGAGAGTTTTCCATAAGACCCATGCAATCTTCCTTTTCTCCTTGCTTGAATTCCACCAAAACTGAGTTAATTCAGAATGGATACGTTGGCATAGGGACACATGTAGTTGGAAGCATGATATAGCATAGGTCAGGATCGATGATAAAATACTTTTTCGTAGCACTTGTCTACCTGCATGAGACAAAAATTTAGAAGCCCAACCAGTGATTCTTTGGTTAATTTTGTCAATGATGCTTTCAAAAATGTCCCTTTTTCGTCTTCTAAAATGTTCCGGTAAGCCTAAGTATTTTACCATGCCTTCTTTATGAGTAATCTACAATTTTATTCGATCCTTTGTGAATTGAGATGATCTTCGAGAGAAAGATATTGTAGATTTTGTCTTGTTAATGTATTGACGTGACACCTCTTTATATTTTTTCAGAATATCCGTTAGCACTGATAGACTTTGATGGTTTCCTTTACACGAAAACATTGTATCATCAACAAAAAGGGTATGATTGATTTGAGGACCTCTTCAATTTTGTCATATTCCTTTCAAAGAGCCTTCATGTTGTGCCTTAATAGGCACATAGCATTATTTCTTGGCTTGAGAAGTCTTTAGGTAATGCAATACCTCATGAGTAATCAACACGTTGTCTGATATAACTCGATTTGGGACAAACACTGAGTGGTTAGTAGATATAACCTTTGGGAGTAGTTGAGTCATTATTTTTGCTATCAATTTAACAATGAAACTTTCTCTGGTCCAAGACACTTTGGAATGAGTCTAACAAAGGTTTCATTCACTGTACTTGGCAGGATTCCAGTGAGGAAGAAATTTTGAATCTCCTTTATAATAGTTGCCTTCATTGCTTGTCAATTGGACTGGAAGAAATCTGCGGAGAAACTAGGCATGGGCATTCGGGTATCCGGACCCGATCGGTCGGATCTTTCGGGTTTCGGGTATTTCGGGTTTACCAACCTAAGACCCGATCGGGTATTCTTCGCGGGTCCGGGTCGGGTTCGGGTATTAAATTTCGGGTTCGAGTTGGGTTCGGGTATCAAATTTCGGGTCGGGTTCGGGTCATCTGAATTTTTTAGCCAAGTTTTTAATCAAAATATTTTTTAAAAAAAACAGTTTTTTTAATCACAACTTATTAAACTATTTAATATTTTAGTTTTATAATGTTATATTGATTATAAATTGATTAGTTTTTTAGATTTGTAATTATAATTTTAAATATTTGTGTAACTGTAAGTATATATATATAAATATTTGTGTAAATATATTATATATTTCGGGTATTTCGGGTACCCGTTCGGGTTTCGAGTTTTACCCAATCGGGTTCGGGTACCCGTATTTTCATAATATAAAACCCGTTCGGATATTTTATACATATTGGTTCGGTTCGGGTTCGGGTATTTTAGATCGGGTTCGGGTTCGAGTTTCGGATATTATGCCCACGCCTAGGAGAAACCGTCTGGCTCTGGGGCTTTATCCGGATGTATCAAGAATAATATGCTCCTTATTTCCTCGCTATATGGAATGGCAGTAAATTGCACACTGTCTTCATCAAATATTACATGTTCAACCACAGAGAGCGTTGCCTCATTACCATTTGAATTATTAGAGGTAAATTGCACACTCTTTTCTTGATCAATTAACCGTACAAAAAAATTTGCACCGACCGTTTCACATTACAATGACACACTAAAACACAAATCACTCATATAACCAAAGGTTATTAATTCATTACAAATAAAAGTTTCGAGAAAATAAACTCTCAACACACAATGATAAATCAACACAAAACAACAAAAGCATCTTATGAGTTCATTCATCATCAGAATCATCATAAAGTACACTATCCGGAGATGGAGGAGAAGGAGGAGATTTATGTTTAGGACGACGATGACGTTTTCCCGGTGGTGATGAAGTTGGAGCTGCATAACCACACAAACCAAACTCACAAGGTGCACCTGAATCACACTTACTTCCACATTCTCCACAATTAGACGAATCAGTATTCGTATCAACACAATCTCCATTACAACATGACAAACCAAACCTACACCTCCTGAAACAAAACCTACAATGATTTGGATCAGACAAAACATCAATACATTGGTTACGACAACATCTCATTCTAGCCATTGGTGGTCCTGATCTTTTGCAATCCCATGGTTTACACATTGGTGGCTTTGGTTTATCCAAATTTGCTGTGATGTGATTCTTAAGCCATGATGAGTTTGTGTTATTGTAACCAATAACTTGTTGAAGAAGAGTGTTTAAGAGGAAGAAGATTAGGGCACATAATGTTAGCTTAATGGTGATCATTGTGATGATGAGGTTAATTAATGAGATTAATGATTGAGATTTGTGTAATTAACTAAAGGTTTATATAAGTTTGAAGAAAGAGAAAGATTTATAAAGTGTTCATGATTTTCTTGCATGGATTATGATGATGATGATGGAGGTGTTTTTATAAAATGCATATTACGTTCATCTTTTTATTCATTAATTATTAATAAATACGTTTATGTTTTTCTAATTAGTTAATTATTCGTCGAGTTCATTTATATGAATTAGTGTGAAGAAAAGAAAAGAGTATCACATGGCAAAGTAGTTGGAAGAACAAAAGTGAGTTCATAAAAACAAAGCCCACATGAATTTTGCTAAATCTCTATTTTCTTTTGGGAGTTACACAAAGTTGTTAACAAATTTTTGGGGTTACATTTTTCTCTTTATTTAGTTTTACTTGGAGTCTATCTTTGATGATGACATGTAAGTACATTAGTATAAAGTTGATTTTCTTGTCCAAACAATTTAGATGAACAAAACTTTATTTATAATTCAAATTCCAAAAATATATGATGTAGAGTTACATAACTTTCTCGAATTTAACTCTGGTAAAAAAAATCTAAAAAGGCATTAAAATTTTTTATTATATATATATATGTATTACATTATATTTATTAATTTTGTAAGATATTATTAAAAAATATTTATATAGCATTCAGAAAATAAATATTCAAAACACAAATGGGAAGCCAAGTTACTCTGAATCTGGTGATTATGATCTTCTAACTAATGTTTTAACAGTTGACAGAAAAAAAACTATTGTTTTTTTTTTTGTCAACGGCAAATCATATTGGGCCACAACTGACCGGCCCAATAGCCAAATTCCTACATAATATAGGGGGACTCGATCTTTTGTTGTGCAAATGAGCTGCCTTATATGGACTTACCGCCTGTCACTAGGCTAAGAGCCATCTGTAACTATTGTTTTACCATCAGAGTTTCGATTTCTTTTTGCTAAAATAGAAAATGTTTTACAAGTTGATATAAATTATAAATTGGATTTTGTCCGGATAACAAAAAACATAAATTAGGGATTAGTTGGATTCCTGAAAACTATATAGCTGGGCTTTATAAAACCATAATTGGGCCACTGGGCCTGCAACCCAAACACCATTTTTGAGACTAAGAAGAATGGAAAATTAGGAAAATAAAGTCTTCTTTTACATTCATAAGGTCATAGAAAGTGAGAAAGAAGTTTGACCAAAAAGAAAAAGTAAAAAAAGAACATAGTCACATCTTCTTTATTTGCATCTTTTTTCATATAGTTGTCTATAGTAACATCTGTTCTGCTTTAAATTACTGTTTGCAAGTAGTTTTCTATAAAGTTATTTGTTGTTATTGGTTGCCAACATTCGACTATTCGAGAGTATTCAACCAATTAAATCAACTAATTTTTGTTTAAATAATATTATTGGATCAAAATTAACCAAAGGATGGAGTCAATGTGATATATAAAAAAGTGGTAGTACTACATAACATTCAATATAATAGTTGTCCAGATGTGACATTTGACAAGTTCATAGTACTGTTTGTGAATCAACTTGGCACACGATTTCGATTTATGAGGTCTGAATTTCATGAACAAATTCAACAATGTCAGTTGATTTATGTACATGTACATGTGTTGCAGTTTTTAGTATTTTTGTTTTTTTACAACAATGAACAAAGTTATATATATCCCTGATCTATACGATAAGATGTGAAATTACGTGATTACTTTCGGTCCCGTTTCTTTCTAGACGAATAAGTTAAAAAATAAATTTCAAAAACTGTAAATATATTTATTTAATATTTGATGAACAATTTTTATTGCTTTGTTAAGGTTTTTTTTGTCAACGACAGATTATATTGGATTACAACTGGCCGGTTCAATAGCCAAATTTCTACATAATGTAGGCAGGAGAACTCGATCCCGGATTATGCAAATATACTGCCTTAAGTGGATTTACCGCCTACCACTACGCTAGATACCATTTTTCTTTTTAAGGTTGTTTATACGTTAAGTTTTTTTATAACTAGGAACTTCCGGATCTTTGGTCTATAATTTTTTTTATTAGAAGTCTATTTGCCTATTTTCATGGTTTTTAGGTAAGTGTTGTGGCCAACGCTTGAACCCTACATTTCCACCGAAGATTTAACACTAAGCCACAAACGTTGGTTATATGTTAAATTAAACATTAAGAAAAAAATTACAAGAGATCGATCATAATTGTTTTTTTTGGTAGTGAAGAGATTTTTGTTCTATAAAATGTCAAATATATATATGCGTTTGAAACAATTAATGTATATATAAAATAGGTCTACAAAATTACAACATTTCTAATATGTAAAATAATAGAATAAACATACAATATTAGAAAATATATCCTGCACTTCTACAGATTTTGAGCAAATAAAATAAACAGGTTTATTATAATTAAAGCATGCAGATTGGAGCATATCAAATAAAGCCAAGATCTACTGTGAAGTAGCTAAACCAGAATTATCATATTAGACATGTTAGCTCTCGTAATATTAAGTTGACAATAAAAGAAATATTACTTTATCAATTTTTAAAAAATATATCTAGTAGAAGAAATCCAAAAGTAAAACTCAAACCAGTTAGTTTTGCATGCCAAATTCTAATGCAAATATGTCTTTTATTTGGAAAGAGTATTTCTACAATATAAATATGGAAAAAGTTTTTTAGTTAAATAATAATTATGTTTATCTTTGCAGTATTTTTATATTCTATCAGAATTCAACTCTATATATTCGCGTAACTCTACGTTATAGAGTTAGAAGAAAATTATACTCTATGAAGTCATTTGATAGAGTTATATAGGGAAATTGAAACAATTAGAAGATAATGACAATTAATAAGAGACACCAAGAACAAGGAATGGCACATTTAAAGAGACTGCTCCATTAATCAACTCTTGTTTGCATGTTCATATAAATACATACAAATACGAACATATAATACTCTTTAATATAAGTAGTTTTTTTTGTATATTATAGTTATTTTCACACACTTGAACATTTTACAAAAATCTAGCAGAACTTAATTAAGTTACAAGTTTTTATAATCCGTTATAATTAGCCAAAAATATTACTTTACAATTAAATACAAATGTCATAAAGTTAATCACAAGTTTTTTTTTTCTTTTTTTTGTCATCACAAGTTTTTTTTTGTCAACGTTGGGCCACAAATGGCCGGTCCATTAGCCAAATTCTTGTAAATGCAAGCGGGGGACTCGATCTTAGAATATGCAAGTGCGCATATCTCTTGTGGACTTACCACCTGCCACTAGACTAAATGCCACTTGCAGTTAATCACAAGTTTGTATGATAATTTTTTTTTTTTGTCAACGACAAATTATATTGGACCACAACTGACTGGTTTAGTAGTCAAATTCTTATAAAATGTAAGCGGGGAACCCAATCCCTAATTGTACAAATAAATTGTCGACTTACTGTCGGTCATTAAATAGAAAAACCATTTGCAATAATTTAAAGTACAAAATACAGTATTTATCATAAGAAAATGATATATTTTATTATGTTTTAAATCTTGCAATATTAGAAATTAAAAGATTCAAAACTATATACAAATTAAAGTGGAGATATCATCGGATTGCGAGTCAGTACTTTAGATTTTACAATCATCGGAGGAGTGGTCGGCGTTCCTGCCATATCAGTTGGACTTCATATGGCTTGCAAAGAAGTTCACCTCATGCTTGCTATCAGTGATCCCCAGAATCTTAAATCATAAAGCAGATGCTCTAACCAAAAGTATTGCGTCTGGTTTCTGATATGAGAAGGATGTGTCCATTTATGCTGCGTGTTGTTGTCAAAAAAGAAAAAGCATAGAAAAATGAATTTATATAAAAATAGATAGAGATGATGTAGATGCTGATGAATCCAATGAGCCGACAATATTCACTTAGGATACTCTTTAGTTTCTTCGTCGTCTCTTTGTTTGTTTCTTAGTCTATTTTATTTTATATACAAAAATAATAATAATTCGAGATCTAATGGACTTAAAATGTTTATGCATTGCATGTTCGAACCAAATGTTACTAATTAAAATTTTAAAATTGATGGGTTTAAATTCAGACAATACAATATCCAATTTCGACATTTGTGTATAAATTTAATCAAAATAAAACACGTATATCAATTATTTAATTCGTTTTGTAATGAAAATAAAATATTTTAATTAATTTAATTCATATATTCCCAACGTCTCTCTGCAACACGCACCTCCAAGCTAGAGGCATGTAGTTTAGGGAAACACATACACACTCGCTATAATGCGCGTGTACTACACTCTCTTATGATACGATGTCGTTTTGGTGTTATACCGTTGACGGATATTACTCATCTTCTCTCTCTCGTTTCACTTCACAAGACTCTCAACAAAGTGATTTTGATTCACGAACTCAAGCTCTCTCTTTCTCTCTGATTCACGCATTTTCGTCTGTGATTCTTGAGCTTTTTTTGGTTTTTATTGGTCTGTTCTTCACGTTGGAAAACTTTTGTCCATGGCGGTGATTAAGTGGAGGAACAGATGAAAGTCACCGGAAAGCCGTATCCGACGGCGACATTACCGGCCTTGGAGTCGCAGGCGAATTTTTTTACTAACGGTTCAGATCTCAGACACAGAGTCACTAAACGTAGAGCACGAAACCCAAGTTTGGCACGTCAGCGAAGATCCGGTGTTCCTGGAGGGAGACGAAGTCGTCCTGAGACTCCTTTATTGAAATGGAAGGTGGAAGATAGGAATAAGGGGAAAAGTGGTGTTGTAGAGGACGATGATTACGAGGATGATGGATGTCAAAAAGAGACTACGCGCCGCAAGGATCGGAAAAAAAACTCTCGTCCAGTTTCTGTTAGAAAACTCGCTGCTGGATTATGGCGGTTGCAAATCTCGGACACGGCTTCTAGCGGCGGAGAGAGAAAGGCGAAAGAGGGGTTAGGGTTTCAGGTACAAGTTCATTGATTTTTTGGAGTTATCTGGTTTTCGAGATCCAATGGTTTTGGGATTTTGTTTAGGAATTGAAACCAATGCTCTTATTTGCATTTTTTGGGTTTGCATTGTGATAATGAGGTAGTTTTCATTGAAGTATTACATGATCTCAAATCATTGCCCATTTGGTGATTGATTAGCTTTGAAGCTCAAGTTTCGACCACTGTTCCATGACATCCTTATCCTATTTGTTTGCATTATCAAAATATTTTCCTTTCATGATAGCCATGATTAGGCCTACATAACTAGAAATCCTAGTCAGTGGATTGACTATTGCATTTGCAGGTTTTTGGCTGTAGCTGTTTATCTGATTATATGGGTAGTCATTTTTTATTCTGTCTGGTTAATCGGTTGCTTGTTTACTTCTCAAACAGCTATATTTAGTGAAGATCTGACAGAAGCACATATGTAGAAAGAAATTTATCTTCATTAGCTTTCAGTTTTAAGTTATCTTGTTGTTTTCCTTGTAGGGCAATGCTGGATGCATGGGTGTTCCATATCTTTATCACCATAGTGACAAACCTTCTGGCAGTCAGAGCAATGAGATAAGGCAGAACCCTACCACTATTGCTACAACGAAAAATGGATTTTTGTGTAAGGTGTGTTGTTCTCATCATCTTGTAGGTGTATATATGTTGTTAGCTGAACAAATAGATAGAAATAGCTTCGAAATCAAGATCCGTTGTCTCTTTACTCTCCAAAGACTTAGAGCTCCCTTACGGCTGTAGTTGGAGACATATCTTTAACCTTATAAATTTCCCTATAGAATGTGTACTGATTAATCATGAATCTGAGAGTTCAAGTTGGTTCTACCAGGCCTTGTCAGTGTTACCATATATGGCGATGTGAACTCTAATAGCTGTGAAGTCTTAATATAGTTGTTAACTTAATACTTTTGTCTTCGTCCTTGAAGGTCTTTTTTGTTGCTGATATTATGTCATGCATGGATTCTTTATGGTTTCTTGACCTCAAGTCTTCTATTCTTTTCTTGTCAGCTTGAGCCTTCAATGCCATTTCCCCACTCGGCGATGGAGGGAGCGACAAAATGGGATCCTGTCTGCTTGGATACGATGGATGAAGTACAGCAAATTTATAGCAATATGAAGCGTATTGACCAGCAAGTGAATGCTGTGTCATTGGTTTCTTCTCTTGAAGTAGAGCTGGAGGAAGCGCATGCTCGCATTGACAATCTCGAGAGCGAGAAGCGATCTCATAAAAAGAAGCTCGAGCAGTTCTTGAGGAAAGTTAGTGAGGAGAGGGCTGCTTGGCGGAGTAGGGAGCACGAGAAGGTCAGAGCAATCATTGATGATATGAAAACTGATATGAACAAGGAGAAAAAAACCCGTCAGAGATTAGAAATCGTAAATCATAAATTAGTCAACGAGCTAGCAGATTCGAAGTTAGCTGTGAAGCGTTACATGCAGGACTACGAAAAGGAAAGGAAGGCCAGAGAATTGATTGAAGAAGTTTGTGACGAACTTGCCAAGGAAATAGGAGAAGATAAAGCTGAGATCGAAGCATTGAAGAGAGAATCCATGAGCCTCAGAGAAGAAGTGGATGATGAAAGAAGAATGCTGCAGATGGCTGAGGTCTGGCGGGAGGAACGTGTTCAGATGAAGCTTATTGATGCCAAAGTAGCACTTGAGGAAAGGTACTCACAAATGAACAAGCTTGTAGGAGATTTGGAAACTTTTCTTAGGTCAAGAGATGTAGTTACAGATGTCAAAGAGGTGAGAGAGGCAGAGTTATTAAGAGAAACTGCTGCATCGGTTGATATTCAAGAAATCAAAGAATTTACATACGAGCCTGCAAACCCGGATGATATCTATGCTGTATTTGAAGAAATGAATCTCGATGAAGGCCATGATAGAGAAATGGAGAAATCTGTTGCTTACAGTCAAATCAGCCACGGTTCTAAAATTCACACGGTAAGTCCAGATGTCAATGTGAACAACAAGAAAGGGAGACATTCAGATGCTTTTACCCACCAGAATGGAGATATCGAAGAAGATGATAGTGGTTGGGAAACAGTGAGCCACCTTGAAGAACAAGGATCAAGTTACTCACCAGATGGAAGCATTCCTTCTGTGAACAACAACAATCACCATCATCGAGACAGCAATGCCTCAAGTGGTGGTACAGAGTTCTTAGGCAAAGTTTGGGATGAAACAATGACTCCAACCACAGAGATAAGCGAAGTATGTTCCATTCCAAGACGGTCATCAAAAAAGGTTTCATCAATAGCAAAGCTGTGGAAATCATCAGGTGCAAGCAATGGAGATAGAGATAGCAACTACAAGGTAATATCAATGGAAGGTATGAATGGAGGAAGAGTTTCAAACGGGAGGAAATCAAGCGTGGGGATGGTTTCACCAGATAGAGTCTCAAGCAAAGGCGGATTTAGCCCGATGATGGATCTGGTACAATGGAACTCTTCACCAGAATCTGCAAATCATCCTCATGTAAACCGAGGAGGAATGAAAGGTTGCATAGAATGGCCTAGAGGTGCACAAAAGCATAGTTTGAAGGCAAAACTCATCGAGGCTCGAATCGAAAGCCAAAAGGTTCAGTTAAAGCATGTCCTTAAACAGAAGATTTAAGAGCCAAACCGTTTTTGGTCACAGCTGACCCGGCGCACTACTAGCAGTCTCTGATCTCTCACCGGTTAGTGATTCTGTATGAAGTAATAATGTTCCGGTGAAGCAGTTGGAGGCAGAGCAGTTTAGACCGGAGTTTAGATTATGTATGTTCATTTGGTCATTAGCAAAATTAAGCAACATGTACTCTAATATTATTATCTCATCATTATGGAAGGAAAAACATTTTGCAGAGCAAGAGACGCTAATGTTCCTTAGAAACTTGCTTATTCATTTATATCAATATAGTTACTAGTTTTGTTCAGTATAAGCAGAATATGTTTTTGGTGGAATGGTTAAATATCCATTTGTTTTTTCTTATCGAAATTTAACTCCAAAAGTTGCAGTGTTCAAGTTTTGATTCCAGAGAACCATATGAAAGACAAAAAACGATGTAAAGAATGGAAATTTTTTGTTTTAAACCCAAAGAAAATGAAGACAATGAGGTTCAACTTTATCATGACATCTTTGGTGAGTCAACAATCATCCTCTCTCTAAAGAGGATATAGCTAAAGAAAGAAAACAACACAAGGTAATTGTACAACAGACTGAATTTGAATTGTTGACAGTATCGAAATTTAGAACTAAGCACTATCATTTTTGTTGTTTACTCTCTCCTTTCTTGGGATTGTATGAAAAAATCAATGTAATCACTCTCTTATTTGTATTCTTGAAAGTTGACATGACCAGTTGCTTGAGCATGTTCCACAGCTTCCTGTTTCAGTTTCAACTAGATGTTTCAGAATTCAAGCTCTGTGATCTATGAAACAAACCAAGTGAAGAATTAAGGAAACAAAGCCAATGACCTTTTGTCCAATAACTCCAATCTGGCATACTCCACAACGCAGAGTAAAGTTTGCAGTATCTGTGTAACTCCTTTTCCTGAAACAGATAAACAATATCGCAGGTTCATTCTTGTTTCCTTAAGCCACATTTAACAAAACTGTGGTTCACACTTATCTATTACCTTTGTTGGTCCTTTACTAGATTTAGAACAAGCCCTTCGATTGACCCAATGGATCTATCTTTACCAACTGGAAATATAGTCATATCGAAATCTTCCTCGGCTCCTTCAAATGGAGACAGCTGGAAGATTGCAGCAAGGAAACAATTAAGCCACCAGTTTGGTTAGTTATCAAGTTTTCAATGGAGAATGTATCAACTTACAGCGAGAGCATCGTAGTGAAGACCATCATAGATCAGCATAACTCTTTCATTGTAGTTTTTCGTCTGCACAAGCAAGAACTACTGTTTAATACCTTTTTATGTTGTTTCTTTCTGAAATTTTGTATGTTAGACTTTTATGATACCTGTCCATACACATCACACCGACCAGTTTGAATATCATAAGCTCCAATTTCACGACCATAATGATCTGCTAATATCGAAAGCTCAATCGCACCTACACAAAACAAAAAGAGAATGGAAAGAATGAACCTTGCACAATACTAGTTGAAACCCAATACTTAAGCAACTATGAAGATGTACCTCCCCACTTCTCCGGATTGAGAATCCAAGCACAATATTCTTCATTTTGCTTCTCAAGAAATGCTTCATTATATTTCTCCTTGTTGCTTGCAACTGCCGCTGCTATCACCTTAATAAAATAGCACCAAATGAACATTTATCAAAATTCCCAAAGCAATTACCTGAAACACTCAGTTCATATCGGAACATTCCTTCCATAAACATACTCCAACTCTTACAACTTTCTGATTGTTTTGAATTAGATATTAACCATATCGAAATTGACAAAAAAAAGAGAATCATTAACCTCTAAGCTTAAGTATATAAAGCTTCACTATTACTAACTTAAAGAAGTTAAACATTGGAATGCAGCTGAACTATAACAAATCAGAGAAGTAAAAGATATATGAACAAACCTGTCTCAGCTCCGGAGCCTTGTTTTTGTCTTTGTCCATAACATAACTGTAATACAAAAACTTCATGAATAAACAAAAACCTCAAAACATCAACTATAAAACTTCTTCTTAAATCAAAAGCAGTTATTTACCCGATTGCGTTAAAGAGACAACTGTTGTCAGATGGTATAACTCTTCTCACAATGATTCCTTCCATCTTAAGAACTCAAACTATATGCATTCCAAAAAACCATTATCAATTAAGATTTTCTTCATATTCGCAATCTTGAGCTATTTCATCTAACTAATAACCACGAGGAACAAAAAGAAGATTTTTACATAAAGAGAAGACATCAAATAGATAACAAAACCTGAAAGTAAGCTACTTAAAACGAGAATGAAGAGTCTTGATCCGATCTATTGAAGCACCAAATAATAGTATCTACCCTGACTCAATGAAAGAAACTCAGAATCGATAAGAACCTAAATCAGATCCACAATTCACAAGAAAGAAAAACCAATTACAAAGTTTACAGATTTGGCGATATTAGAATATAAAGTTTGTATCTTGAGAATACACAGATGAATCTAGTAGTTAACACCAAAACTGATGAAAGCAAATACCTTTTGATCGAAAACAATTCTGGGTTACGAAGGAATAGAGAAACAGAATCCAGAGATGAGAAGATAAAACTCAAAATTCCAAGAAAGGAAAAGAAAGAATAAAATGTTTAAAATTGGATCCACCGAAACCAGAAGCAAGAACACGTGTGCGCATTAACATATAAAGAAGGAGACTTGAAAATAAAGTTCAGATAAGAAGAACTCACCGTTGAGCAAGAGACCTGATTCTGCAAATTGAAAACAGAAAACACACAAGAATCGTGACGAGATTCTTTGCCTTTAGTCAGATTACTATTGCTCCTTTAAAGGCGTCACCTTTTTAAATTTCTTTGGTTTTCTACCTTACGGGAGAACCAAGACACAAAAAAACAATTTGATTTTGTAAATGTTCTCTTGATATCTGCACGTATCTTTCAATTATACAGCTTATATATATATATATATATATATATATATATATATATATTCAAATTTAGATATATTTATCATGAAGCAAAATATCGTATATATCATGCCAAGAAGACAAGAAGCCTATTGAGCACACCTAGCGATTATAGGATAACGGTTTAAGTTTGGTATTGAAAGTTCATGTGACACGAGTCTAATTTGTTTAGGAAGTAAATTTGCATGAATTTCTTGGTTTTTTTTGTAAAAGAAAAACACTTTTTATATTCATGATGTTGTTCCGATTCAGCTATAGTAGCATGCTTAGTTGTGTTATATAGGATTCAATTGGTAATATTATTTGAAACAATCGTTTGAGAAAAAAATGAATAGTTGAAATAGAAATCGTTTAAAGATAGCGATTGACAAAAAAAGTTTTCAAACAAAAGTTGTTTGAATATTAATATTGATTGGTAACATTAAAACGGTTGAATAGAGTAATGAGATATTAGTATGTAAAATTTCATTTAAAATAGCGATCTTAAAAACTAAACAATAACATATAAGTTAACATATTTGATATATAAACAAATATATACATTACAATTATTATATTTAAAATAATATTTTTGTATTAGCAAATACAATTTTCTAAATGTAATGAATTATCTCCTGAACCATAATATGAATCATATATTCTTTCTTAAATTATAATTATGCGTAAAATATAAAAATAATTTATTACAAATGATGCTTGTTTTTCAAACAACCAAATGACAGTAAATAGTTCTGTTTGTAAACTTTTTCAAATGACCATAAATAAGTTAAAACGACCCTTTTCTGAAAAGGTTGTTTTCAGACAATTGTTTTAAACGAAGTACTAATTGATAACAAAATAATATATCGTTTGCAAAACGATTGTTTGGATATAACCAATCAAACCCATAAAAAATAAAAAGTACTTGAAGGACCGAAATCTCTCACATATATTCACTAATATGATATATAAGTGTCTAACAATTACTTAGATTCGTCCCAAATTATCTTATATCAAAATACGTTTTTAGATTGAGTTTGGTTTGACAAAAAAAAGTTCTTTGTAAAGAATATTTTCTCTCTAAATTAAACTCTGAGGCTTTGTTCCTTTTTGGGTCAAATTGCTGTTTATATTCATTCAATAATCCAAGAATACAACAACATAGATAATCCAAAGCCAAAACACGGCATTGAAGAAATCCACATAACCTAAAACATAAATTACATTTTAGGTGGAGAAACTCATATACTAATTTTTTTGGAGTTCTTCCAACCAAAGGTTTTGAGCTTTGCAAAACATTTTCTATGAAGGAGTGGTTTAGTGAAACAGATCTTAGATTTAAAATCTTCAATAAGAAGACAAACCTAAAGGAGGGACTTAATGCTAATAAGAGGTCCATTAACTTCAGCCTAAAGCCCATAGAATTTGCCTTGTACTTTAAGGTCCATATCAAATGAAAAGATAGGTTAGAAGTTAAGTAATACCTCAAATTAAAACAAACCCAAGACCAATCTAAAACTCTGAGGCTTTGTTTATATCTGTTTATTTACCACATTTAATGATGAAAACCAGCTCAAGTTCAGCAAAAAGAAAATTAGAAACCACATACCAAGACCAAAAGGTTATGATTTAAGAAAAGTTTATTGAAGGATGTATTTTAATGGATATATAAATTTTTATCGTTTTAAAATTTTATATAAAATTCTTTAATTTTAAAATCATAAAAAATAGATTTGAAAATTAAACAAACTACATTTGAAAATCATACTAACCAGATTTCAAAATCAGAACTAAATGACTTTTGTGATAAATAAAATAAAATATAACATGTCTCCTCAATGTATTTGATACTAAAATTAAAATAGAACTGTCACTATTATTGTTATTTTTTATAAACATTATTAAAAAAATCGAGTTATGATATGGTACAACTAATTGGATGAATTGTATAATGTCAATTGATTAGTGTTATGATTGAATTAAATGTAATATTATGGGGTTCTGAAATAAAATTTACTAAGTTGTAACTACTTATTATTTTTTTACTTTCTGTATCATCATTAAATTTTTAATACAATTACTTTTAGTTCAAGTTAAATAAATTTATTTTAGTTTTTCTTATGTATGTTTTCCTTTCTCGTCGTAGGGTTTTATTTCTTTCTTTATTTGAAATCAAACTCAAATAATAAGGTTTAACTAAGGATTTCAAATCTTATATTTTAGAAGAAAATCCACAACCAAATCTATTCAAATCCATTATAAAATCAAATTCATACTAAAATCCTTAATATTAAATAAAGGGTGATTTTAACTGTTATTCACAAATCAATGTTTTAATAATACATGATTTGGATATGGATTTTAAAAGCAAAGCTTGAATAATAATAATTCATATATAAACTTTAAAACTAATTCTTGAATAAAACATAATTTGTATATAAATTTAAAATCAATATTTAAATAACACATAATTTTACAAAAAAAATATTCAAATTCATTAAAATCTATTATCCAGTAAATCCTCCTAAATCTTATTTTTTCCCTCATAGATGATTTGGTATAAAGAGAGTTGTTTCCAACTGAAATCATTATGGTTGGATTATGTTTAGTTACTAATCTTTAAGAAGTTTGCAATTCATAAGAATACATTATTGAAACTAAAACCAAATAAGATTAACCTCTAATTAAGTATTTTTATCTTCAAAACTTGCCTAAGAACATTGGATCCTTACACCAAACAACATAATCCCTGCTCTTGTCTCTTCCACTTTAGTTTCTCCATTGTTTAACTCCGAACTAACAAAGTGTCCTGTGTTCATTTCTTCACCAAAACTCTCATGAACCCTATTGTCTACTTCCTCAGGAACCAGAGAAGCTTTGTCTGAAAAGTAATGAACATCAATCATCAAAAATTTCTTGCTGTGACCTTCTAATGTCTTCACATTGTTTGGAACATCACAAGTGTAGAAATCAATAACATCTTTCTCCTTGAGATTCTTCTCCTTCACGAAACCATTCCATCCTCTGGTGAAGACATAGCTCTGGCTACTTCTCCAATAACAATACCTAAACTTCCATTGTCTCATTTCTCTATCATAAACCACAACCTCCACATCTCCTACAATTCCTTCTTCTTCTTCTCTTTCATTGTTTATTACAGGTAAATACTTCACTGCAAACTTCTTAGGTATCACAAGCCTATTTAGTTTACCTACATCACTTGGTGTCAATTCCTTTTGAAAAAGCTGCGTACATGAAAAACACTTGTTAGATCTTCGTGGGACTTGTTTTGATCCCTCAATGTTAATGTTAGCTACAAGCTGAGATCGAATTCTGAGAAACTCTCTGAATTTGTGAGGATAAGAACCGTCTTTGATCATGCTTAACACAGCACCTTCTGTGTAGCATTCTTGAAAGTCTGGTTCATGGACTGTGATATCAGACCAAGGAAAGTTTCTGTGAGATTTAGCATCAAAGCCTCGAACCTTAATGGATGCACTGTCATAAGCTGCAGCAGCTTCAGGAGCAGATTTGAAAGTACCAAGCCAAAGCCTTTTCTCTGCGTAAATCTGAGCCCCCCAGTTACCGTTTTTCTGCTGAACCACTCCTTTGTACTTTACATTGCCTGAACTCGTAGCCTTCATGGTACTGGACTCAACCATTAGGGTTATAAGTTCTGGTGCTTCATCAAGTCTTATACGTTTCTTAAGAGGCAAGAAAGAGCTGCTTGACTCTGAAGTCTCCGTATTTGTGTCGTCAATGGCCATTGTCAATAACAAATTGATGAAGAAAATCAAAAGAGACAGAGAGAGAGAGAGTAAATAATTTTGGGAGAATCAATGTTACGTTTATTGATTTGTTGTTGTTGGGTTGTTTGAGTATTTATCAAGCTAATAGTTTCCAATTCTTATTTGTTGTTGTTTTCTATAACTTACGGAGAGATGATTATGAAAAATACTTAAATTGCAAACATTCTATGTTTGGTTGATTCATTAATTTCTTGATATATTTGATTGATTATAAAAGGTAACTACGTCAGATAAATACCAAATAACTTAGGTTTATGTTTACCCTAATTTAATCGATCATCAACAACAATGAATATTTTCTTCTAGATTTCTTTCTTTTTGTTTATTTGTTTCTTGTTTTCTGATTTGTTTTTTTCTTCTTTCAACAAGTCAAATTTAACAAATTTTCTTTTCCGGTGAATTATTTTTAATGTAAGATCTTAAAAATTTTTTTTTTGGCAACAATTGGATTGACAACTTGTGACACCCTAACTCCAGATGCCTACGTCCGGATTCGATTTAGTTTGGTCATGAGCGGACCAAACACTTAGCTAATTTTATGTTCTTTCTTTACTTAGTCTGTTTTCGAGTTTTTGACAGTTCGATAAACCCAAAAGTATGCATAAACTAATCAAAAATGGTTCTAGTACAACAAGTTTGCAAGAATGATAAAAATAAATGAACTAGACCCAGTTTATCCCGGTCTTATTCATCCTTCCTCCCTCTCGCCTTGATCTCGGTCCTACTTAGCCACTTTCACGGTCATTCGGTAAATCACCTACAATCACGCAGATTGGGGTAAGCAATTGAATTGCTTAGTGAGCCGGTCATTCCGTCCCACTAGGCCAAACCAGAAACACATCCAAACAATAACACAATTAAGTCAGAGAACAATATTATTCATGCACATAGTCTGATCAGATCTGCTGCCTCGGTTACCCGGATTCACCTGAATCAACCAAAACAACAATCATGAACAAATATACATTAATCATTCGTCCAGTATATCCAGTAAAGCAAGCAATCCTAACCCGTCTAAGACTTAGTCCCACTATTGCCCGAAAACGAACCCAGAATCATCACAACTGTCCCGAAAACTCACCTTTGCCTTAGCCTTTTTCTGACACCTATTGATGCGAATTTAGTTAGGTAATTTGAATCTTGTCTCGAATCGATCAAAAACTGCCTTAGAGCTCTTCGCAAAGCTTTCCCGTTTTAACTTAGAGATTTTCGTGGAAAATAGGCAGTGGCAACTTTTAACTCTGATTTATAGGGTTTTGGGTGAGAAACCCTAACCCTAATTCGTCCAGGATGGGCCAAATCCAAGCCCAACTAAGTTGGACCCACTCCAACCCGCAGGGCACTTACGCCCCGGACCACCTCATGACCGGCCCAACCACTTCCCACTATCACTCCCTCAGTTCGGGCACTTAATTTTTTACTGTCCGAACACTATCACTCCTTGTCCGAACTCACTACATGTCCAAACACTATCACTCTCTGTCCGGACACTGTCACTCCTTTGTCCGGATACTGTCACTCCTTTGCCCGGACACTGTCACTCCCTTGTCCAGATACTATCACTTCCCTTGTCCGAATTTCATGGGCTTGTCCGATTTTTCATTGTTTTGTCCGAATTTCCCCTTTCCAACCTGATTTCCCGACCCAACTTCCCTTTCCCTCGGACTCATCCGGAATCACCCTTCGGGTCCGTGGGACGCGGGTGTTACAAGTCTCCCCCATTTCAAAGGATTCGTCCTCGAATCTAGACTTGGGATGGTCCAGCCTTTTGCTTCTCGAATAACTTAGGGAAACTTTCCTTCATTCTGACTTCGGGTTCCCACGTAACTTCAACTTCCCCATCGCAGTCCCATTCGATCTGTACCATTCTGGTTTTCTTCATTCGGTCTGCCTTGACCTTCTTATCTAAGATCCGAACTCGAATTCCCTCCATAATCAGATTTTCCCTTAGGTTCCTTGGAGGTTCGACCACAACTCGTTCCCCATTGCCTAAGCACTTCTTCAACATCGAAACATGGAAGACGTTGTGAAACATATCCAACTATTTCATAACTCAAAGTTAACTACTTGTAACTGAAAGAAATTGAACTCCAATGTATCATCTAAACCACGATAAGAACTCGAAAAAGGAAAAAACATGGATAAATAAATAGAAAAAATAAACCAAGTGGTGGTGGTCTAGTGATTCTCTTTTGAAGAGAAAGTTACCATGTTGGTTTAGGTTAGGGAGCAATTCCCCTCAAGGGCGAAATCGTTAATCAAATCTATTTGATCACGAGATTGTGCAAGGTAGCTCTTTAGAGATACAATTATGATGAAAACACAAATTTTGAATTAGTGAAAGCTACTTGGAATTACGCCATGGGATACACTCTAAATATTACCTTCATGACCAAGATCCTTCTCATAACGTACCTACTGTACCTTTTCAAGCTTGTGTTGGTCACAATCCATGGTATGATGGTTATACGGTTTACGAGATCAGACCTAAACATTGAGCACTAAATCGGTATTTATGAGGTCTAAAATCTTTGTAGAAATTTCTCATTTGGTTTACTATTCTATTTAGTCACTATTGTTGGATAAAAGAGAGAATATTACTAAATGGTTCTCTACGTTACATTATCTCATTTTCTTCATTCGAAGGGACGAGGCATAGCCTACTATTTTATATCTTTGAGAGACGTAATAATTTTTTATGATTTCAAAGCTCTCTCGATGTATGTTCAGGGTAAAATTAGTTTTGTAATTGTTACAGTTTTGTATGCAAACTTGGAAAATATCATCTTTAGACGGACCATTAGTTCATTGATCCAAAACGTGTTCATAACATTCAACAAATTTGGAGATGATATCATTTCATTTTTGTTGTTTTTGCTTTCAATTATTGACTTCTTGAGTATCAACTCTTTTTCTTCCAAAAACCATGTTTTTTTGTTCATTAGCCAGAGTGGGATCTTCAATTGGATTATATTTGCATTTTAGTTCTTTTTTGTTGATTATTAATTAACAAGATTTGTAAAATTCAATGAAAAATGATGGTTCTGAAATAGATATTTGAACCTTTTGATTGAGTAATATAGTATTTATATGCCTTTTTGATATGATGAAAATTATGTATTAGCTGTATTTGATTATATATGTGTATAGATTAAGAAATAAATTGTGTTATCATAGTTTATGATTTACTGATGGTCAAAGATTAATTTTAAAATACATTATTACAAATAAAAAATCAAATAACTGAAAGAAAAAAAAATAAAAAATAATAAAAAATTATCTTACTAATGGATATAGGATGTGTCATATGAAAATGAAAAATAAAGGTGTGCAACGTTAGTGCAAAATACATTTGTAGTTACGTGAGATTTTCAGAATTTTGAAACCTTACCAAATTTTAGTTGCTCAATAATAACTAATCAGCTATTCAATATTAACTGATTAGTTTTGTTGTTGTTAAGATGTCATGTTATATATTTTGTTCTATGTTGAGACCTATGTATTTTCGAATAATTTGATCATATCTTTTAAATTTTTTAAAATTTTTAAAATTTATACTATAATTAACAAAAATTTAAAATACTTCTAAATGTTATAAAAACGACATAAGAATTTCATGTTGATAAGAATGTCATGTTGATAATGGTGGTAGTTCTTCCAAATCAAAATCAAAGTAATAAGAAAATAAATCTCCTGGAAACACAAAAGAACAAAATGGTATGCATTAGTTTTATTATATTCTATTTTTTAGTCGAAAAATTATAATATATATTATATTATTTTAAATTTCACTATATAAGACGCAAATTCACTAATAATAAGTCTTTATGCATATATTGATTTCCACAGATCTTCAATGACATGACGTAATTCCTTTTATATAATTGTATTAATTTACAATTATACAACGGTTTAATAAAATTTTATGGCGTAAGTGAAAAATAATTAATAAATAAATACTTTGAATTTTTTTGATTGACTATATAATATTTTCATGTTTTTTCTAATAAGACGATTTACCCGCATTCCAAATCGCGAGGAATAAAAAAAAATCGTTTCAACAATTTTTATCGTTGCATTACAACGATGCTCAATTTCGGATAAAATTGTTTGCAGAAAACCGAATATTTGGATTAGAGTTACGATATGTTTACAATTACATGTATATCACATTATCTACTTATATTTCTCTATATCAATTTCTACTTGATGAATAGTCCACTGCATATTTTCCAGTTTCTGCAAAAACATGAAAATATAAATCATAAAGTAAAATGAAGTAATCAATTAATGGTTTGCTTATACCTTAACAATGTCATGGTACTGTCTGGCAATTGTATCAAAATGTGGATCCACTCCTTGATATTCTCTGAGCCGTGTAACCTGTGCGTCATTTAGCAGCTTCGGTTTATCAATCGGGAAATATACCAATGAAGATGAGCATAAAAGGGTTTAGCGCTAAGCAATCAAGGGAAGATAAAAGACACAAACCGCTTTGTTGTATGCAGCTGAAGCTTCCTCGGTAGCCTCGACAAGATAATTCCTAGATTATACAATAAACATGGGAGGTGAGATACAGATTCATCAACTACATGGCAAGAAACATGCCTGGAAAATAGATTTCTGCACCTGATGCTGTGCAGAGCCGGTATGGATTCACGGGTGTATGTATCGAGGAGAAGAACATTTTCTAAAACCCTTCAAGCAGAGAGAAAATATAACATATTAACTACTGCAATAGCCTCAAATTTAGATCCTATACAGTAAAGGTTGAGATGATACCTCAATTTTGCGTTCATGGTTTCACATCTTTTACATAACCAAGTCTTCTGCATCTCATTCTGTAACAGTACATAGGATAAGGAAAATGTGCACAGGGCAGCAGTAAGAAACATAGAAACCACTTACATATTTATGTTGGTGTTCTAATTTTAGATCCTTCACAAGCTTTATAAGCACCCCAAGAATTTGTTCCAGGACCTTGTTCAGAATAAAAAAGAACAGTCATCAGAACTTACTAGCAATAAGGGATACAAGGGTAATTCATAGGCAGTGGCGTTGATATACATGATGAAAGCTATCTATTAAAAACAACTTTACAAAAGAATTATGCAACAACCAGGTATTGGACTTACATTGTAATATTCTGCAAACTTCCTGTCAGCTGAGTAGAGGTCCTCTCGTAGAGCTGCTTCGTCTCTTTCAATCTCCTCAATTATAAACTTAACCCTGGAAATGGAAGAAAGCATAAGAGGGTGTTCAAGTGTGAGAAGGTCATCTGCTCTTTCAAGACTTTCATAAAAACTTTATGTAGGATCAGAAAACCTATCACCAAGAAACTATTTTCTCTATAATCTCTTCATCTAGAAACTGACTTTCAGTCATATTTTTGAGGTACCATATATTTACATGTAAGTCACAACTCCTAGGTATATATCCCTATAAAGACCAGTAAAGTAGCCATCAGTCTTCATTAAAATTACAAGGTAATCAAGTTTTTCTTCCAGTGTCTTTAGCCATAGTTAACCAAGGCAATGATGCTAACCTTTCTGGGAGCCTAGCACCTGAATTTCGATTTCCTGTAGATAAATCTGTCATTCAATGTAAACAATAAGGATTATGGTCATTATGTGCAATGCAATTTAATATTTAATATGAATCTAAAGACCATTTCCTCGTTCTGCTGGCCATGAAGATCTTACCAGTGTCATCAACAATGGCATCAGCCAACTTATCACATTTTTCCTTCAATCGACCTTCTATCTCACGGGCAAGAAACATTTGGTAGTCAGCATGTCCTGTACAAAGTTATTGAAAAGAAAAATAACAGAAAAATTAGAGACCCAAATATATCTATATTCTAATATTTTACAATCAACAGGTGAAGGCACAATATAGTTATGAAGAGACCAATACAAAACACAATATGATCTGAAATTACCATGGAATTAGTGTTTTGGAGCTGAACATAGGATAAGTAAGCAGGTGTTATTCCAAGAAAGCGATTTGGCACACCACCAACTACATCAGTAAGACTGGTCCCACAAGCAATGCTGTTTCCAGAGCTATTTGCATAGTTCACAGAGTTAGAAGTGGAGCTAATTGTATGATTCGTGCTTGCAATATCAAGAGAACTTCTTGATAGTATACTCCACTTTTCAATTTCTTCCTCATGAATTTCACCATCATTTGAAATAAGAGGTAGCCTAAGTTTCTGAGCTGCCTCAGCAACCACCAACCTATGCTCTAGGGTCTCGTAAACCTGAAAAAAATCAACATTTTTGCTCGAAAATGAGTCTAAGAGATAGTAAAAAACGCATAAAACTGAAACTGCAGAAGATCAAGTTTTAGAATAGAGACCTGAGGCGAATTCTTCAAGCCAAGTTGAGGATATAAACCTTGAACATCCCGAATTCCCCCATGGTTAGCCACTGAAATAGCTTGCTGATATTCTTCTACCATAGCTGCAGCTTCACAATATACAGCCTACCAGTTGGAAAAAGGCAGAAAATAAAAGTGGATACTTAGATTACATTACACCAAACCTAACTACAATAAGTGAATAAAAAACCTGAAATTGAATAAATGCCAAACATGAATCCAAGAAATGGTAAAGAGAAAGTGTTACCATAGCTTCCAAATACCGTAATCTCTCCCGAGACATTTCCTCTCTCGCCTACAATGTCGATACGACAACTTGGGTTTCAGACGCCAAGGAAAATCACAGAATTGGAGATAGAAATCTGAGAAAGAGAGAATGGGAAGGAGATTACGAGTTGAAGATCGTCATAGGCTGATTTGGAAACAAGAGATCCATCGGGAGCTAAGCAGTGACGCTCTAACTGATCGATCAATTGGTTGACATCGGCCGGCAAATTCTGAGCCGCGCCTTGCAGTGCCTTCACCATTGATAAAATACGGCGGAGAAATATGCCCAAATGCGAAGTGGAGTGTACTTTCCGGCGAGAGATGTCTAGTTCGATCTACCTGGCCGTGACAGTTGATTCAAATAATTTTTGCCGGCGAAATCTCACTTAACTTTCTCAAAAATACCACTCGGTGTTGGGCTTCAAAGGCTACGTTAATTAATGGGCTTTAAGGATTAGGATTGATTTTATTTGGGCTTTGTGAGCCCACTAAAGTTATGGTGTTAATGAATAAATATTTTACAAAACTCTATTAAAGTTTGGTGTTATTAGTTTATATATTTGTAAAAAGTTTAAAGTTATTGGATTAATGATTTTGGAAAGTCTATAAAAATTTTGTGTTATTTTTTTTTTGTCAACTAGCCTACTGGCTTTTAAATACCCTCCTACTACTGGAGGTAGGGGGTTCGATCCCTGGTGTCTTGAGGATTTGTAAAGTGACTACACCACTGAGCCACCTGTACTCGGCAATTTTGTATTATTCAAACTTTATAAAAGATTCTTAAATTGTCATTGAATTATTGATTATATAACTATTCCTTTAATAAATAGAATCTTCAAAAGTATTGTATATTGATTAGATATTCTCAAAGTTGTTCACAATCATTATTATATATCTTTGTCTCCAGTAATTATCATCTATCGTAACCACAAACTTCTTGTCTCAATTTTTTATTGAGGTAATGAGACACAACTATATAACATGATTCTTTTTTGTTGAAGGGTTTAACCAAACAAAGAAGTCAAGGATCGATGAAGATTGGTCTTACGCTTACCATTGTTTTGGTACCTGAGTTAATTCATACTTTCAGCTTCTTATATATCAGAATGTTCCTGATCAGATTTTTGTATTATTATGTATTGCAACAAAATCAATTACAAATTTTTAGAAGAAATATATTATAGAAACGTATTCAACATACACATACACACACCAAACAAAAACTGCTATGTAAGCTATGACAAAGTAAAACAGAGGGGTACATAGAAGATAATCTCACAAGTGGAGTCTTTCCTCATAACTGAGTACTGAGAAAACTAAAACTAATACCTTAAGGTTTAGATAATAGTTTGGGGAATTCAAAGAACTGAAAATAACATTAAAAGCTATCATGAATCATTGTGAGTTCATCCCCACTGTAACTTCTACCCACATATTAGCAGTTATTGTGTCTCTCCAATTATTTGCATATTCTCTTTGCTGAGATTGAAGAATTCCTGCATCTTCGTTATCCACATCATTGTTATCTTCATTGTTCTCATTGTTAACTTCATAATCCTCACTATTTTCTTCATAAAGAAATTCATCAGACCGACATTCTCTTCGAAGAAAGTTATGTAACCCAGCACAAGCTAATACAAGCTCTGCTTGAACCTTAAAGGAAAAATGGTGGTGCAGATTTAAAGATCAAAAACCGAGACTTGAAGATGTCGAATATTCGCTCGATCACATTTCTTAAAGATGCATGATGTAAGTTGAACAACTCATTTTTATTACTAGGGTCACGACCTTGACCTCTAAACTCTCGTAAATGATACTTTGTACCTCTGAATGGAGCTAAGAAGTTTTGTCGATTTGTGAATCCGCAATCAACTACATAAAATTTTCATGAAATTTATGAGTTCTACAATAATGTTAATGATTATATTTACAAAAAAAAAAGATTTTTTTTCTATGTAATGCATATGTGCATACCTTGTGGAACAGGAAGCTTGTTAGTCCTCCGTGTT
>JAKUCM010005586.1:0-114559 GCA_023374145.1 Lepidium sativum
GAGAGAGAGAGAGAGACAATTTTTTCAGATCTATTTGAGAGTACTGGGAATACTATACCAGGTTCTGATGATATTGAATCAAAGGTATTTGACTCAGATAATTATATGCTGATGCATGTGGGGACTAAGGAAGAAGTTAAAACCGCTCTTTTTATGATGGATCTTGGTAAAACGCCGGGTCCAGATGGCATGACCACCTTGTTTTTCCAGTACTCATAGGAGATTATTAAGGCGGATTTATTGTCTTTGGTAAATTATTTCTTGTGTCAGGGATCATTTGAGAAGAGCTTGTACAAAACAAACATTTGTCTCATTCCAAAAATTACACGTCCAACAAAAATGATGGAATTTAGGCCAATTAGTTTATGTAATATTGGATATAAGTTAATATCTAATGTTATGTGTTTGCTTATGAAATGAATTTTACCAAAGTTGATTTCAGAAACAAAGTCAGCTTTTATCTCGAGAAGGTTAATCTCAGACAATATTTTGATTGTTCAGGAAATGTTCCATGCTTTACTTAAGAATGGAGCAGTTAAGAGTAAATTTATGGCTATCAAAACTGATATGAGCAAAGCCTATGATACGATTGAATGAAACTTTGTAATTGGTTTGTTTCGTAGATTGGGATTTTGTGAGAGGTGGGTACAGTGTATTATGTGTTGATTAACAACAATTGAATATGCAGTGCTTATTAATGGTGTCCCTGGGGGTCGAATTATTCCTCACAGGGGGTTAAGATAAGGGGATCCCTTGTCTCCTTATATTTTTATTCTATTTAAGGAGTGGTTAATTAGAAAATTACAGGTAGCTGTGAAACGCAAGCTTATTACAGGGTTATCGATAGCACGATCTAGTCCTGCTGTTTCTCATCTATTATTTGCAGACAATAGTTTATTTTTTTGTAAGGCTACTATAGAGGAGGCTAAAGAAATTTTGCTTATTTTAAAAGAGTATGAGTTGGTTTTTGGGCAACAGATTAAATTTACGAAGTCATCCATACAATTTGGAAAAAATATTTCAGAATCCAAGAATCTGGAGTTACAACAGATTCTAGGGATCACTACTATAGGAGGTATGTGGTCGTATTTAGGCCTACCGGAAAATTTGGGGGGGGGGGGGGGTGTGCCAAAACGAAAGTCTTTGCTTTAGTGCGGGAGAAGTTAGAAGAACGGATTTGTAACTGGTCTTCGAGATTTCTATCAAAAGTAGGGAAATTTTTTTGATTAAGTCGGTTCTTACAACATTACCAACATATGTAATGTCTTTTTATCGATTGCCTAGGGGTGTTGTTCAGAAATTAGTCTCCACAATAGCTGACTTTTGGTGGGCGAGTTCTCGTTCATCTAGAGGGATTCATTAGCATAAATGGGGGGAGTTATGTAAACCAAATGCGGATGGAGGTCTGGGTTTTCGTAAATTGGAGGAATTTAACATGGTAATGTTGGCTAAACAACTTTGGCGTTTAATAGATTTTCCAAATTCTCTATTTGCCAAAGTATTAAAGGGTAGATACTATAAGGATAACTATCTTTTGGAGGTACCTTTGAAAGCGATGTCATCGTTTGGGTGGCGTAGTCTTCATTCAACTATAATTTTAGTGGCTAAGGGTAGTATTCGGAAATTGGCGATGGAAAAACTATTAAGGCTTGGTATGATTCATGGATACCATACACGATACCTCGGTAAGCTTACTGGTCGAGCTTGAATTTGTTTCCAGAGATTACTATCGATCAATTTATAGATCAGTCCACTGGTAAATGGAAAGAGGTGTTAGTCCATCAATATTTTGATCCTCGAGATGTGCACTTAATTCTTGGCATTCCCATTCCTAGGCGGCAAAGACCGGATTATTGGGGGTGGTATTACACTAAAACACAGAGATATTCGGTAAAATCCAGATATCAAGTTGCTGAACATATGTCAGAAATGAATTGTCAGTTTGGGCCAAACTTTGAGGTACTATATAATACCATTTAGAACTTACATTGTCCAAATAAGATTAAACACTTTATTTGGAAATCCTTATCCGGGTGTGTTGCTGTAAATAAGAATATTGGACAGAGAGGAATTAGGTGTGATATGCGATGTAAACGATGTGGTACGGACCATAAGTCCATTAATCATGTTCTGTTTCCATGTCCACAGCTCTTCAGGTTTGGGCAATGTCCTCTATCCCATCGGCGCCAAGCAATTTTCCTGGTGCCTCAATATGGTTTAATTTGGATTATTTGTTTGGCAAGTTGCCGGATAGTGCAGATATGAAAATGTTTCCCCAAATCTTTATGTTTTTCCAGTTTAGATTTGGATCCTCGACATATTTTGAGTAACGCGTACATAGACCTTACAAAATGGTTGTTGGCGCGTTCAAATAGTTCGTACATCAAAGTCCCTTATGTTATTCGAACGAATGTTAGGGTGTCTCTACTAGCTTTTCCTACCACATCTAATTTGTATTTCACAGGCTATAAGTGTTTTGTGGATGCGTCCTGGAAGACTACCGATCAATATACAGGTTTAGGTTTGTATTGCTTCCCAAATTCAATGGGTGGAGAGAGAATGAGAGCCAGGAGAATAGCCAGGAGTCTTTCGGCTTCACATGCGAAGGTTGAAGCGGTGTTATGGGCGATGAAATCCATGGTAACTCTAACATCACGGAGGTGGAGATCTCGATAGATTGCGAGACAGTGGCACAGATCTTCGAAAATCCAGAGGAGTGACCGACTTTTAGTCTATTTCAAGAGGAGTTTTCGCGGTTGTGCTGCTGCTTCTCTGTTTTCTCTTTGTCAGTTATCCCAAGATCCTTTAATCATAAAGCGGATGTCTTACCTCGTCGTGTTAGAGAGTTCATTACGATCGATAATATACTTTCCCGTATTTATTTTATAATATATGTTGTTGTAAAAAAAAATATTAATATGAGATCAAAATAGGTCAATCGAATATATTTTAAATTGAATAATAAAATTTATAATGTTGTTTGGTTTAAATTTTATAAATTTAGTGATTATTTAAATATAATTTTTTTTTCCAACAGTATAAATTTTGTTTGAACCAATTAATTATAATATTAAATAACAATACGAATTATATCTGAATTATTAGATTTAATATAATTGCTTACACTAAATAATATAAACCTAATTAAAATATTGGATAAATTGATTCCGTTTACAACCAAACAACGATTGAATTATTATTTAAACTATTGCTTACACTAAATCATGTGTAATTCTAATAAAATAAATTTAAATGACTTTGTAAATCTTTTAAAGTTTAGTGTTATTGATTTATTAAGTTCAAAACTTTTTGTTCATAAAAATAGTCTTTCAAAATCTTAGGTGTTATCCCAAGATTTTAAAATTATTTTTTGAAAATATGTTTCTTCAGAAAATAAAAATATTTTTAGTAAAATGAAAATGAAATAATATACAACAAAAAATAATTTTTGCAAGAAAATGAACTATATTAACTAACTTTATATTTGTTTTGACCGTGATAATAAGAATACATTTTTATATAAAATGGAACATATGAAAACAAATTTTCACTAAAATTTAGAAGTGAGATAGTAACTAATAATTGAAAAATACAAAATCTAAAAATAATATCTACAAAAATATAAATTGTAAAATTCTAGATATTGTATTAATAAGATTATATAATAGTATATTATAAAAGAGTGATATTATGTTAGAATACATAAGAATATGTGAGTGTTTGTAGTAATATATAAAATTATGTATAAAATTTATAAAAAAGTTTATGAGATTCTTTAATCATGTAAGAGTTCAATATATATTATATAATTGTTTTAGTCATTCAAATTTTTTAGAAATTATATTTTAATAAATCACCCAAAATTGAGCCAAAATTAATATATTAAATTAAAAAAATAATTTTTAAAATATTAATATTATTTATAATTTATTTTTAAAAATCTATTAAATATAGAGATATTGATAAAGGACAAGGAATAAACACTTACTTATAAAATGACAAGGAAAAAAACTAGATTTCCTTAGAAAATCAAATACACAGATATCCCTATTATCTAGTATCTGACAATTTTTTTATGACAGCCATTTGACACTTGTTAATTAATAACTCTTTATATATATAGGACAGTTATATATATATATATGTCAAATTATTGTGATTTGTGTGGATTTCACCGCACTATTGTATATAAACATATTATGTAATTGTTACAATTCATATATTAATACCTTAACAAGTAAAATTTCTCTGATATCTTATTAGAATTTTGGGAGTCTCACCAATTTAATCAGGTTTCTATTCTGATTAAATATTAATAATATAAAGTTTAATATATATAAGGTGGCTTGGCCACCAGGAGATTTGTTCCCCGTATATACATTAAATATTCAAATTCAGCTTATACATTGTTATTATGGTCATCTCAATTCTCAAATGTGGATGAGTATGTCAACATATTTCCCATGCTAACGTAATTATTCTAAATACTATTTTTATATTTCTAATCAGAAAAAACGAAATGGAAAACATATTGAAATACTCAAATTTCCAGCTCTCAAAATTACTAGAGCAAATTATTTTGTATGGGCCACGGATGTTGAACTCTTCGAGTCTCATGAATTCTGAGATACAATAAAAAAGGAATCTCGTTTATAAAAAATAAGGGGGAAAACGATAATTTTCCTGAGAAAACATCTGAATAAAAATGTGACACATGACTATGCGCACATAAAAGACTTAGTAAAGTTGTGTCAAGCTCCGAAATGGCGGCTTGACAGCCAAAGAGAAATAACACCCTCTCATGCCTTAGAGGAATGAAAAACCTGAGGTTTCAGGATTTTTAAAAAGTGCATGAGTATAATTCCGTTATATTAAGGATACTGTCAACATCTCATCTCCACACATTTTGCATCAATTCTCTCACTTTATCACTATAGCAATGAGTTTAACATTGACTAAAAGACATCATGAAAAGGCTCTCCAAAAAAATTTATAATCTTTATAAGCGATGTATATATTTTCCACACATTGAGCCTTCAAAGGAGCTAAGCATATAAAAAAGCATCTTCACGGATGACATTTCTTTTTGTAGTGTCGTATTTGTCTCCTATTTTTGTGTCTCCATTGTCCATATCCAAAAATCCTCTTCATCGATTAAAGGGGGTGGGTTTCTTCTTGAAAGTTTCGATATCCCGAGGGAGCAAAAACTCTTGGAAAACCTATTAATTTCATACTTCATGTCTCGGTCAATCTGGTCATTGACTTTTATGTTGAATTTGAAGAAAGATTTCGTACTCCATGGAGATCTCCGCGACCACTTATCCACTCCTATAGCCAAGGGTCCAACCACACACATGAATTGTATTCCAAACCACTTTATTTATTCCTTTCAGGATCACATCCAAATAGTATGTTGCACCATCCAAATGATGGTTGAGTTCCAACTTTTGTCTTCATAAAATATTTCTTCTTGTAATACCGAGATTTTAGTATCCTTGCTATTGTTGGTTCTAGGTTTTGAATGATTCTCTGAAACCTAAGGCTTGGTTAAAACTAACAAGACCTCTGAAACACATAATTTACATTGTATCCATAGTGAGTGACACATACCATCCCCACGAGAGAAATTTCTCAGTGCTTGGCAAATCCTTCAAGTTACAATGCTTGATCATATGAAAAAATCCTGACAATCACCTTCGCTTCTACTAGGCTTTCCTAATATTTCCTTGCTATGTAAGATCGAATTGAAGTCACCCTACATACACCATCTCTCAGTCCTCATTACTCATGTTCTTGTGATTGTTTCCATATTGTGGCTCTATTACAAGCCAAAAGGGCATGGTAGACACATGACCTATAAAATGACACATTGCCAATAGATACCAAGCAATTCAAAAAATTTCTTATCAGAAAATTATATCCATACATACAGAACACTTCCAGAAAAGAGCTAATTCCCCACTTAATCTGATAGGTTCTACGGTAAATATCTTATCATATCTTAACCATACTTAGCATATAGTTTCTATCAAATACTTAATGTAGCTCCCATAGTCTAGGAATTGTTCAAGGCTTGAGTTTATCCCCATCCTTGAAATTTCTACCAAATTATGCTCATTATGCAGCAATCCCTTAATTGGGACCTCCTAAAGTTTGGAACACTGTACCATCCCTGGATCTTGTATTGCCTCTTCTTTCTCCTTCCATTTTGTAGTTGTTTTCAGTTGTAGATTCCACATTCTAGTCATTTGTTGGTAATGTAGACTCCATATTATTTTTGACCAAAATCTCTTTGTTTCGGGTAAACTTCCTCTTTGCAATATATTTTCTTTTAGAGATCATGTGCATCCTTCAATGCTATCTTTAGCCTTCCATAATCCTTGCACGTAAACTGATGACCATGCATTTGACTTGATATCACTAGGTGGTCCTTCGATCTCCTTCATTACGTGAGTAAGAAATTTTGTTTCATCTCTTGGCCCGATGAGATCCAATAAGAGCCTATTCACTTTACCATCTGGATTCTTGGTGTTGCTCTAGTCATTGAGTAATTATAGTTGAAATTTAAACATTTATCTTGATTTGTCTCTGTTGTAACATGATATGTCTACATTTTATGATATTTTAAGGGTCTTATTTAGCACCTTCTACATATTTCCATCATTTTAAAGTCCTTTTAGGTTCATATTGCATACTTTTCATTTGCATTGCATACATATTGCATATGTAGCTATCCTAGGTACTTTGGTGCCTTTTTGGAGAGTTTTGGAACAGCTAAGGACGAGAACTTGGTGAACTCGAATGACCAACTCGACCAAACAGGGCAAGTTTGAAGCCAATAAGCTGTTTTTGAAGACTTTTGGGTACACTCAATAACCACTCTCAAGCAACATGTGGTCGAGTGTCACCCATTTCAGCTAAAATTATAAGTTAAATTACCCAACTTGATCCCAAGACTTGAGTGAATGACCTCGAGCTGCACTTTTGCTGAAGACAATGAAAGACTCAACCTAGGTCGAGTTAACTTTCGAGCTTTAGATTGTTGAATTTTTAATTCCACATTCAACTTTTTAGGGTTTTGTTAAAGGACTACAAAAACCTCCTTATGTCAACAAAAACCTAATCACATTTTTATTCCTCTTTTGGCAAAGTTTAAGAAAACTTTTTTTTTAAAATTCCATATATTTGAATGCTAGATCCTTTGTGATCATTTAGTAATCTTTCTTGCTCATCTCTTCCTTATCTTTCTAATTATGCATTCCTTTCTATTTTTGGGTTTGTTTATCTCATCATGAAAATTGAGTAGATCCATTAAGGTTCTTAAGGAAATGAGTTAGATTAATAGAGATCTAAAGGTTTCCAAGCTTGCTTAAAGTCATTCATGCATAGATCTCTTTGATATGTCCAATATTCATGAGAGTAATTTTGATTTCTTTGAACCTATTCTGTGCCTAGAGATTAACTAATTATGTTGTTAAGCAAGATGTTGAATTTTCTAGTGAAGTATTAGTCATTAATCATATTCGTAAAGAATCCCTCTTTAATTCATCTTATTTATTTCCATTTTTGGTCAAAAAACAACAAAAAATTAAGTGGTTGTTGGGTTTAGGGTTTAAAATGCCATTCCTCCTGATGTAATCACATACAAGGTGCTTGTCAGTGGATTGGCCAGAAATGGCCATACGAAAGAAGCACTTGAACTTTATGATGAAATAAAATCTGAAGGATTGAAGCCCACTGCTGTAACACACAATCTTATCATTGAGAGCTTGTGTTTTGCACGTGAAATAGAGATGCCAACGAGTTCTTCATGAGTCTGGAAAAAAGTGCCCAGAAAATTATGCCAGTTTGGTCAAAGGTTATTGTGAATCTGGCCTTTATGAAATTGCCTTTAGAGTTGTCATTGGACTGGAGTTCCCTCTGCACAAGAGTGTGTACATCAAACTATTCAATAGTCTCTGCATTGAAGGTTATCTCGACAAAGCTCTTGTTGTACTGAAAACAATGTGGGCTTATCATGTTGAACCTGGGAGGAGCATGTGTGGCAAGATGATCATGGTGTTGATCGATAATTGAGTTCTGTATTAGGTTAAGTTATTAAATCAAGAGTCGTGACTCTAGATTGTTTATCTAAAAGTCACAAGTTGAAAAGGCATATCTGTTTATGTGTTTGTGGTGTTACGTTTCCTCATATCTAGTTGAAACAGTTATGTAACAGAACATAAGTTTTGATAAGAACGAAAAAACACAGTTTCTCAATTACTCTGTTTTTACGATATTGATCTCTGTTTAGAGAACAGAACAACGATTACTCTGTTGTGTACCATCTCGTTTTTGTAACATGGTATCAGAGCCCTACTGATTCAAAGGGCCGATTCGAGTGTAAAAAAGAAGAAGAGAGAATGGAGACAACATCGCATCAGATAATTCCAATATTTGATGGAGAGAAGTACAACTTCTGGTGCATCAAATTGAAAACAATCTTGAAAACGAAAAGGTTGTGGGACGTGATGGAGAATGGAGTTTTGAATCAACCAGAACAAGAAGATCATATTCCCGAAGGCTTACGATAGAAAAAACTATTGGAGGTAGAATCCTTACAGGATTTGATGGCATTGCAATTGTAACAAACTGCAGACTCGGATCAGATATTTCCAAAAATCACACCAACAACTACTTCCAAACAAGCTTGGGATGTGTTGAAGTCTGAATTTGAGGGAACTCCTCAAGTGAGATTAATTAAACTTCAATCACTAAGAAGAGAGTATGAAAATCTAACGATGTATGATGGTGACAACATGAAAATCTTCACGGGAAAATTGATTGAATTGGGAAATCAATTGAGAGTTCATGGAGAGGAGAAAACGGACTATCAAATCGTCAAAAGATACTCATCTCTCTTCCTACAAGGTTTCATAGTATTGTAGCCGTGATGGAGCAAACCAAAGACTTAAAAACACTGCATGTGTCGGAGTTGATCGGTACTCTACAAGCACATGAGACTCGTGTTTCATCACGATTCGAGAGTTCGAATGAAGGTACATTCAATGCTAAACCAAGAGGAGGCAAAACTGGTTTCAATAAGGATCCCAGAAGTAATAATCATCAAGTAAAAAGTAAAAAGTGGTGTGGTGTTTGCAAAATAGACAATCTCAGGGAAGAAGAGTGCTGGAAGAAAAAACACAAAGGTGTTCAACAAAAAGGTACAAAGAATAAGGGAGAATGTTACAACTGCGGCAAGGCAGGACATTTCTCACGGGATTGCCGTTCAAAGAAATATGAACGAGCGCATATTGGTCTTGAAGCAGAAGACGAAGAAGAATAAGTTCACATGCTTTTCAGTGCAAGTGAAGAAGCACCAACAAGCTCTAGAGAAGACATATGGTTGGTAGAAAGCGGCTGCACAAATCACATGTCAAGAGAAGAGAAACACTTCACAAATTTGAATCGAAGTATCAAAGTTCCAATTAAAGTTGGAAACGGAGAAGTAGTAATGACTGCCGGCAAAGGAGACGTCACTGTCTCAACGAACAGAGGCAAACAAGTCATTGAAAATGTTTTTCTCGTGCCTGGACTAGAGAAGAACCTGTTAGGTGTTCCACAAATCTTATCTCAAGGATATTGCGTCATGTTTGAAGCCAAGCGGTGTATAATCTTAGATCTTAAAGGGAAAAAATTATGGAGATTAAGATGGTAAATAAGAGTTTTCTAATCAAATAGAACTATCAAGAAAATGCCATGTCTGCCCATGAAGAAGAAATGGAGTTATGGCATAGAAGAATTGGCCATGTAAGTAATTCAAGGATAGAACAAATGCAGAAGAAGAAGATGGTGAATGGTTTGCCAAAGGTTCAAGTGAACCGAGAAATGTGTGGAACATGTAAACGTGGAAAGCAAGCAAGAGATGCATTTCCTAAGGAATCTCTAACGAAGACAAAGGAGAAACTTGAGATTGTTCACACCGATGTTTGCGGACTGATGCAAACGGAATCACTGAATGAAAGTCGATATTTCTTACTGTTCATTGATGATTATACTCATATGTCTTGGATATACTTTCTTAAGCACAAGTCCGAAGTATTTGTGATATTTAAGAAGTATAAAGCTTTGGTGGAAACTCAATCGGGAAACAAGATAAAGATGCTCCGATCCGATGGTGGTGGCGAATTTACGTCTACTGAATTCAATGACATCTGCAATGAATGGGGAATACAGAGACAAGTAACAGTTCCATACTCCCCGCAGCAAAACGGTGTTGCAGAGCGTATGAACCGATCCCTAATGGAGATGGCACGAACCATGATCATTTATCAAGGTCTTCCTCACAAGTTATGGGCTGAGGCCGTGTATACATCATCATACTTGCAAAATCGTTTACCTACTAAAGCCATAGAGGACGATGTCACGCCAATTGAAAAGTGGAGTGGTCATAAATCAACCGTTGGTCACTTAAAAATCTTTGGGAGTCTCTGTTTCGTTCATATTCTGAAAGGGAAAATAAGCAAATTAGAAGAGAAGGCAAAATGTGGAGTCTTTATTGGCTACAACAATCAATCAAAAGGATACGGAGTCCTCATTCTAGAAAACGAAAAGGTGGAGATATCAAGAGACGTATCATTCGAAGAAGGCAAAAAGTGGGATTGGGAAAGACAAGAAGAAGTGAAGAAGAATTTCACTCTTCCGTTGAATATTCTTCTTGATCAAAGAGAACAAAGAGATCAAGAGCAAATCATATGTTCTCATGTTCAAACTCTATCAAATGTTCATGATCATAATGAAGAAGAAGAAGGAGAAGAATCTTCTCAACCAGCAAGGAAATACAGGTCTATGACTGAAATAATGCAAAACTCATCTATGGTGAACTTTGAGGAAGCAGCTCAAGCATATGAAGTATACTTTCTTATGTCGGATGAACCACAAACGTATGATGAAGCCTCAGAGATCATAGAATGGAGAAAAGCCATGGAAGAGGAAATCAAGATGATTGAAAAGAACAGAACATGGGTACTCGTAGAGAAACCGGAAAAGAAAAACGTCATAAGCGTGAAGTGGTTTTATCGCATCAAAAGTGATGCAAATGGAAATTCAATCAAGTATAAAGCAAGGTTAGTTGCAAGAGGTTTCTCTCAAGAATACGGTGTTGACTATCTTGAGACGTTTGCACCAGTTTTAAGATATGACACAATCCGAGCAATCATTGCGGTCACGGTGCAAATGAAGTGGAGACTTTATCAAATGGATGTAAAGTCTGCGTTTCTAAATGGAGAACTTGAAGAAGAGATTTATGTTGCTCAACCTCCTGGATTTATCATTGAAGGTGAAGAAGATAAGGTCTTGTTGTTGCATAAAGCGTTATACGGCTTAAAACAAGCCCCTTGGGCTTGGTACGAGAGAATTGATTCGTACTTTCTCTGGTGGTTTTCAAAGAAGCATGAATGACGCTGTTCTGTACATGATGAAAAAGAATAAGGATGTTCTGATCATGAGTCTCTACGTAGACGATTTAGTGATCACCGGAAGTAACTCTCAACTTATCGAAAGGTTCAAAGATGACATGAAGAAGGAATTTGCAATGACAGATTTGGGGCTATTAAATTATTTTCTTGGATTGGAAATAATTCAAGATGATCATGGAATTTTTCTATCATAAGAGAAATATTCAAATAAAATTGTTGAGAAGTTTGGCATGAAAGGAAGAAAGAGTGTAAGTTCTTCTCTTACATCACACGGTAAAAAGATAGAAGATGAGCGTGAATATGGTGAGCCAACAAAATACAGAAGCATCATTGGTGGTCTTTTGTATCTTTGTACATCTAGACCAGACTTGATGTTTGAAAGTTCTTACCTCTCACGTTACATGTTTGTACCACTCATGAAGCACTACCAAGAAGCGAAGAGGGTCTTAAGATACATCAAAGGTACATCAAAATTTGGAATTCAATTCACAAGTGTCAAAAATCCGAAGTTACTTGGCTATTCCGATAGTGATTGGGGAGGTTCATCTGAAGACAAAAAGAGTACATCTGGGTATGTTTTTACTCTTGGATCAGGAGTATTTTGCTGGAAATCAAGAAAACAACAAACGGTGGTGCAATCAACATCGGAAGCAGAGTATATTGCAGTTTGTGCAGCAACAAATCAAGCTATCTGGTTGAAAAGGCTTATGGAAGACATTGGTTTCGATTCTCAAGATGGTGTTCCAGTTTACTGTGACAATAAATCTGCAATTGCCATGGGAAAGAATCTAGTTCAACATCGAAGAACAAAGCACATTGAAATCAAGTATCACTTTGTACGTGAAGCACAACATAAAGGTCTTATTCAACTCAAGTATTATCAAGGGGAAGTTCAACTTGCAGATTTGCTTACAAAAGCACTTGGCATTTCAAGGTTTGAAGAATTAAGGAGGAGATTTGGAGTAGGACCAAAACTCAATTAAGGAGAAGTGTTGATCGATAATTGAGTTCTGTATTAGGTTAAGTTATTAAATCAAGAGTCGTGACTCTAGATTGTTAATCTAACAGTCATAAGTTGAAAAGACATATTTGTTTATGTGTTTGTGGTGTCTTTATGTTTCCTCATATTTAGTTGAAATAGTTATGTAACAGAATATAAGTTTTGATAAGAACGAAAAAACACAGTTACTCAATTACTCTGTTTTTACGATACCGATCTCTGTCAGAAAACAGAACAACGATTACTCTGTTGTGTAACATCTCGTTTTTGTAACACGGGGCAGTGTATGAGTTAAATAATGTGAGAGAGGCCCAAATATTATTTGACACTATGCTTAGAAGAGGACTCATCCCTGATTTTCTTACTTATACGATCATGATTCACACCTACTGTAGGCTAAATGAGCTACAGAAAGCGGATCTTCTTTTTTAGAACATGAGGCAGAGAGGAATAAAGCCTGATGTGGTAACATACACAGTTTTGCTTATAGTTATTTGAAGTTGGATCCAGAGCATCGTGAAGCATGTTCTGATCAAGGAGAAATGCAAAATAGGAAAGCTTCAGAAGTTTGGAGAGAATTCACAGCAGCTGGTATTGAACTAGACGTTGTATGCTATACAGTCTTGATAGATCGCCAGTGCAAGATTAACAACCTAGAACATGCCACTTAACTTTTTGAACGAATGATATATACTGGGTTGAAGCCTGATATGGTGACTTACACAGCTCTAATATCTGGTTATTGTCGCAAAGGTTACATAAATAAGGCAGTCAAACTTGTTACTGAACTATCAGAAAAGGATATTTTGTTAGGATAAGCTTGAATCAAGTTAGTTGCTGAATAAGTTAGGTAGTTACATTAGATAAGACTTAGATATTTTAGGAGTTATCTAAAATATCTATCCTAATGGGAATAGAAAATTATCTAATCTATATAAGGAAATGCCAAGGTTGTGGCATAACTTGTGAAAATTAAGAGTTTGAGAGTTTATGTTTTGAGTTATTTTACTAAGCTAATAAAGAAGAGTTATTTCTTTATACTTTTGATTTCATCAATGTATTTCTTAAGTTTTTCAATATATTTTACCAACCGAACAGTTTGGGGCTAGAGACAAGCGTGCTGCTTTAACAGCCACGAGATTTCAATATAGGGAATGAAGGGAATAATGGGGTATATCTTTAACGTTAGGTGTAATACACTATACACAATGTACACGTCAAATTTGGAGATAAAAGATAAAATTTAGCATATTGAGAAGATATTTTGGATCTGTATCTGCATCAATAAGGGGTTTTGAAGAGTGTTTATGAAAATGCGCGTCTTTCCTAACTTTACACTGGTGAGAATTGGTGCTTTCCTCAACTGTGGCCAAAGCAGAAACTCAATGATGTAAGAGTCATGCCGTTTGTTGACAATGCTAAGGTTCAAATCAACAATGCTTATTCTGGTCAGTTTGAATGCTACTTTTATCTATTGAAATCAATATATCGAGTAAATTGTTTGATCATATCAGTGATTGCTTGATCAATGCCATATCCGAACATATGTGTTATCTTAAAGCTATATTCTGTTTAAGCACTAAGTGCTAATAGATCTAACTCTCAAGGTTTTTACTATCTCACAAAACGGTCTTGTTTTTCAATCATCATTGTCTTCTGAACCCTCATTTTTGTGATCACACATCCTAATAAGATATCCGTTATTCTCTTTGCATAGAGTAGTTAAGAGAAAAGATAATTTGGATTAAGATGAGTTCTGCTTATGAGGTGAGGGGAGCGAGTATTAGCGTTGTTACCTCAGTCATGAACCAAATAGACTTGATTTAGTGACGAGTATCAGGCAGCCTATCTTTAAGGCTTAGACGAGAAAGCTATATTTTCCTGTTAAAACATCAGCTCGGCTTATAGCTCAATTACAATGGCGGAAATTGGCAATTGAGTATTCGATTGTTTCGCTAAGAAAAGGAAATGATTACAATGATTGTCGGATTTGTTGACTCGTTTGGTCTGTGGGCCGAACCGGAAGCCCATTAAGCAATGAGATTTGCTTAATGAGACTCAGACCGTTAAGGGCTGATGTTTGTTGTGGCTCGTTTTGGTTCAATGGGCCGAGCGAAAGCCCAAGTTCAGCTCAACATGAACTCATTGTAACAGAGCTAATGGTGATAATGGATTCTAGATTGATTTCCGAAGAGAGATGTACTCACTGATTTCAGTGAGGAACTCTATAAATCCCGCGTAATCATTTCCTTTTCTTAGCGAAACAATCGAATACTCAATTGCCAATTTCCGCCATTGTAATTGGGCTATAAGCCGAGCTGATGCTTTAACAAGTGGTATCAGAGCTGCAGTTTGGAGAAAGATCTGAGGTATCAAGCTCGAAGCAAGAGATTAACAAGGAGGTTCAAGAAAGGGATATACCTGACACACGGTTGTCGCAGTTCTTCATCTTCTTCTATTGGAGACTTTGAGGAAACCGAAAGGTCGAAGATATTGGTTTGATCGCAAGAAAATCAGAAAAGGATTAGTATTACCGTGCGTATCAAGAAACCAAAAGCACTCATATAGAACAGTCAAAAGCATCAAAGTATCAAAATCTTCAAGAGTCGCAAATCTCAAATATGGAAGTTATCTCAGGAAAGTTTGAGGTTGAAAAGTCGACGGTAAAGGATACTTTGGGTTATGGAAATACATGATGCTAGGACAGTTTGAAATTCATGGTCTACTCACTATTATTGAGAAAGATTATGAAGATGTTTGACCTATGGAGGAAGTATTTGTGACAGATAAGAAAAGAGAAATGGCAGAGGCATATCAGAAAAGAGAAATGTTAAAGGTTCAGGAAAGAACAAAGGCAGGTTTAAGAGTAAAGGATAATCTAAGTCTATATCAAGACATAACAGTGGAGAAGTTAGGGCATGCTGGATATATGGGGATGAAAATCACTGGAAACGTGATTTCCCACAGAAGAAGAACAAAAAGGGAAAGGAATCTATAAATGTTGCAGTAACAGGTTCAGAAAATTCAGTTTCTACTGCAAGTTTAATCGCAACTACTGAGAAATGGATAATGGATTCAGGCTGTACTTTTCATATAACTCCTAGGAAAGACCTCATTACAGATCTGATGGAGTTTGAAGGAAACAAAGTTTACATGGGAAACAACTCATATTGCTCAGTCAAGGGAGTTGGTAAGATCTTAATAGAGAATTCAGAAGGTAACATAGTTACCTTAAAATAGGGGAGATATGTACCATAAATGAGTAGAAACCTAATCTCTTACGGTCAATTGGAAGAATTGGGATGCTACTATCAAGGAAAAGATTTTAACATTCAATTTTTCAAGAGTAATGGAGACAAGTTCCTATCTGGTAAGTATCATAACGACCTATATTTCCTATAAGGCAAAGTGCTAAGCTCAGAAGTTAATATGGATAAGGAAACTATGGATATAACAACGAGATGGCATCGTAGATTAGCTCATATGGGAAAAAGATCAATGGAGACTTTGGTTAGAAAGGGTCACTTAAAGAAAGAGGAAATAAAGGCGACGAGATTCTGTGAAGCATGTACGTTAGGAAAGGCACACATGCTCAGTTTTCAAAAGGGAAAACACACAACAAAATGTACTTTAGAGTACATCCATTCAGATTTATGGAGTTCACAGAATACTAGACCTAGCATTTCAGGATGTCAATACTTTATCAACTTTATTGATGAATACTCTAAGAAAGTTTGGATTCAGTTTCTCAAAAGGAAGAGTGATGCATTTCAAGGACTGGAAAACATTGATAGAAAATCAAAAAGGGAAAAAGATCAAGTGTTTGAGAACTGATAATGGACTTGAGTACTGTAACAAACAGTTCGAAGACTTATGCAAAGAATCAGGGATTAAAAGACACAGAACATGTGCCTATACACCACAACAAAATGGAGTATCAGAAAGAATGAATATGACTATAATGGAGAAAGTGAGGAGCATGCTTTCAGAAGCAGGCTTAGGTGGAGAATTTTGGGTAGAGGCTGCAAATACAGCAGTATATCTTATAAACAGATCACCATCAACTTCAATTAATTTTGATGTATCATAAGTAGTGTGATCTAACTCTAAACCTGAGTATAGTCATCTAAGCAGTTTCGGGTGTATAGCATATGTTCACACTATTCAAGACAAAATAAGTACTAGAGCTATGAAATGAGTCTTTATTGGCTACGGGATGGAAACTAAAGGTTACCGGATTTGGCTAATAGAAGAAGAGAAGCTAGTGATAAGCAAAGATGTGATTTTTAATGAAGATGAGCTATACAAGGACTTTATCACAGAAAAACAGAAACATAAGGCTGAGCAAAGTAAGGAAGAAAGGAAATCTGAGAAGAGGGTGACTTTCAGAGTGAACTTAGAGGAAATACTTGGAGAGGATAATCAGCTAAAAGGGGTTGCAGGGTCAGGTGGAGTGAGTCCAGAGTATGTTCCATGGTATAAGTGATGATGAGAGTCAATCAGAATCAAGAAATTCAGAAAGAAGTGAAACTACTTTGGATGGCTACCTATTTGCTCGAGATAGAAAGAGAAGAACTATAAAACCTCCCTCTAGGTTTGAAGAAGCATACCTAATTGCTTTTGCACTATCAAATTCAGAAGAAATCAAACTTGAGGAACCTAAAAGCTACTCGGAGGCAATGCAGAGTAAAGACAAAGAGAGATAGATTAAAGCGTCTGATGAGGAAATGTATTCCCTTATCAGAAACAACACATGGATACTAGTCGATAAACCTCATAAGCAAAAGGTAATTGGATGCAGATGGTTATTCAAGTTAAAACCAGACATACTAGGAGTTGTAACACCAAGATTTAAAAGCAGATTGGTTGCTAAGGTTTATGCACAAGTTGAGGGAGTTGATTACAATGATATATTTGCACCAGTAGTCAAACATGTTTCATTAGGATTCTTTTATCTACATTCACTAATTGGAACATGGAACTAGAACAGATGGATGTAAAAACGGCTTTTCTACATGGAACACTAGAGGAAGAAATTTACATGAATCAACCAGAAGGCTATGAGGTAAAAGGCAAAGAAGGAAAATTTTGTTTACTCAAGAAATCTTTATACGGTCTAAAGCAGTCACCAAGAGAATGTAATGCAAAGTTTAATGATTTCATGTGTAAACAACAGTTTCAGAAAAGTGAGTATGATCCATGTGCGTACTACAAAGGAAAAACTGTTGATGACATGATATATCTTCTTCTTTACGTAGATGATATGCACATTGCATCAACAAAAAAAAAAACAGATTGTAATTCTAAAAATATTATTGAGCAAGCAGTTTGAAATGAAAGACCTAGGGCTAGCAAGAAAGATTATGGGCATGCACATTTTCAGAGACAGAAAACAGGGCACAATCAAATTGTCACAAGAAAGCTACATCAAGCAGATTTTCAACACATTCAACATGAGTGATAGCAGATCAGTTTCTACAACCCTTGGGGTTCAGTTCAAACTAAAAAGCATCTCTACAGACGATGAAGAAACGGAGACAGAGAGTATGGAAGACGAATCTTATACAAGCGCAATAGGGAGCTTGATGTATGCAATGGTTGGATCAAGGCTAGACCTCGCTTACGCCATTGGCATTGTTAGCAGGTACATGTCAAAACCAGAAAAAACACATTGGTTAGCAGTGAAATGGATAATGGAATATCTAACAGAAGCAGCGAAGATCAGTTTATCATTCAAGAAGGACTCAGAATTCATAATTAAAGGTTACTGTGATGCAGATTTTGCTTCAGATCTAGATAAAGGCAGATCAATTTCAGGTTATGTTTTCATAACTGGAAACAGTACGATAAGCTGGAGATCAAGACTACAAAAAGTTGTAGCGTTATCTACAACAAAATCTGAGTATATAGCATTATCAGAAGCTAGCAGAGATGCAGTGTGGATACAGGTAATATGCAAAGAAATGAAACTATGTACATGAATAGTTGAAATTTATTGTGACTCTCAAAGTGAAATCTATCTAGCAAAGAACAGAATGTGCAGCGAGAGAACAAAGCACATTCAAGTAAAGTACAACTACATCAAAGAGGTGACAGAAGATAAAAAGATCAAAGTCACCAAAATACACACATCGGTCAATCCTGCAAACATGTTCACAAAATTCATACCTACGGAGAAGTTCAAAGGGTGCATGCAGTCTTTGAGAATGAAATAAGTCTTAGAGGTGTTGCATGAGCTTTCGTCTGGTAGATCTGAAGACGAAAAGCTCAGATCTGTTGAAACCTGTGAAACTTCATCAGAAAGAAACAAAAGTGAGTTAGTTTCTACAACTAATTCAAAAGGAAAAGTTATTTGTTGATTCATGAGCACATGAATCTAGGTATCGAGTAAGAGTAATAAGTGAAGAACACTTACACTCAAGGAGATGAACAGTCGCGAAGTTCATTGGTCGGAAGCTGCATCAATAACATGGAAAAAGAAAGGTCAGATCGGGTAAAGTAAGAGCGGAGAATAAGAAGATCTTACTATCTTCTTCGTAAATCTGGAATATGTAGAAGAGATAGGAACGTTTTCTTATCAGTTTCCCTTACTCAGACTCAGATCCACAGCCGAAGGAGCGTCAGGTTCACCGAAAAAAGAAAAAAAAAGAAAAAAAAAAGGGGTGAGTGAAGATGAATCGACAAATCTGTCAAAATGACTAGATATGTTGTTGCATGTTGTGAGGAAACTCAGGTAAAAGGACAGAAGTGAAGGAGACTTACGGAGAAGCTGAGTCGTCATTCGGAAGAAAACAAGATCCACCGATGATCTTGAAACCCTCTGGAAAGCGAGGTACCCTCTGGAAAGCGAGGTGCATGAAGGAAGCGGAGTTGAGCTTCAAAGGTTTCATAGCACCATAACCGTTTTCGCAGAAGAAAGAAGAAAAGATGAAGAAGACGAGAGGAGAAGAGGAGAGAGTGAGATGCGGCTAAGGTTAGCTCTCAAACCAAAATGAGCGACAAAGGTGGAGATTGTCGGATTTGTTTACTCGTTTGGTCTGTGGGCCGAACCGGAAGCCCATTAAGCAATGAGATTTGCTTAATGAGACTCAGGCCGTTATGGCCTAATGTTTGTTGTGGCTCGTTTTGGTTCATGGGCCGAGCGAAAGCCCAAGTTCAGCTCAGCAGGAACTTAGCCAGGATTTAGCCTAGATTCATTCTTCTTCTTCGATAGCTTTCTTTTCGATTTTCACCATTTGTAATACAGAGAACAAGAACTCACTGTAACAGAGCTAATGGTGATAATGGATTCTGGATTGATTTTCGAAAAGAGATGTACTCACTGATTACAGTGAGGAACTCTATAAATCCTGTGTAATCATTTCCTTTTCTTAGCGAAACAATCGAATACTCAATTGCCAATTTCCGCCATTGTAATTGAGCTATAAGCCGAGCTGATGCTTTAACATTTCCGAATGGTTATTAATGAGTTCTGTTTGTTAGAGAGATTGCTGATTTTAATTTTTGAACTTTATTTTGCCCTGAAAGTGTTACACTCTAAGCAAAAGCGCAGTGTGGCAGAGAACTTAAAACACTGAGGTAAAGAACCATCATTGTTGCCACGTCATTTATTTGTTAGTTACTTTGTCGGGAAAACTACAAGTTGAACAGTCCGTTAATTTTAAATTGAAATCTTTGTCTGAGTTGTTACATTTGAGAACGAAATAAATAGTCGAGTCCATGTTGTATTCAGTATTTTTTGACATCTTGTGGTTTGGTCTGTACATGATTGGACTCATTAATAAAGCTTTTGAGTTCTCGCAATTTGGAATCTAAAAATTCTTGCTGTGAACTTTGTTTAAGGATGCCAATAATAGAAACTCTTAAAACTCTCCACTCAAAAAGTGATTGTCTTATTTTATAACTAATAAGTGATTGTATTGAAATCGGAAAAATAGCAACTTTTTCGCAGATTTTCTCTCGAGTCATGGTTTCGGTCAGGACCGGCTCAACAAATCAGTGGGCCCTATTCAATTTTTAAAAATTAGCTTTAATTCTTAAATAAAAATGATTTCTGAAAAAATTGAGACCTCAAATACACTAGTTTTTTTTAAAAACGCATTTGGGCTTTCTGCAAATACAGTTCTTGCACAATTCAAAAGGGTGTCCTGGTTCCGGTACAGATTAATAGTGTCAATTACGGATGATCTGCACTATTTAACTTATTTCATTATAGGTTTTTAATTGTGATTTTTGTACTTTGACGTGCTATAATCCATAGATTCTAAATTCGTAATCTTAGTCTGTCTATAATATAACTGTGGATTTAATAGATTAACCTACTAATCTAACTTATGTTTGTACTTAAATAATAAAAAAGAAACATTTAAATAAAAGTTAAATATCTATAAATTAAGATTAATAATCATGTAGTAAGATAATTTTTCGAGTAAAAAATACTAATAAATAGTTCGAAAATAGGCAAACAGATAAAAGTTTAAATTAAAATTTAATTTTATTAAGAAACATTAAGAACATAGTTTCTATTTTTTTTTAATATACAATAATGTAAAAATGTGTAGTGGTATATCCTGTGTTGTTTAAGCCAAGCCTCAACTCCATGAGCTTATCGCACGGAGCTTCGAAATTATCATCTACATATTAGAAGTTTAACAAGTATGAGGTTTCTTATAGTATTTTTATAAGTCGAACCATTTTATGAATATTGAAAGATTGATTAAAAGACAATGAAAAACTAAAAGAAACAAAAAACATCATAATTAAAATAGAAATAGAAAAAGTGTATCTAAAGTGATATGATCATGGAAATCAGAAATGAAGTTAAAGAGAACTTGGAGCTAAGCAATGAAGATTACGAGAGAGATTTGGAGATTCCAGCCATTACAACTACAAAATCACGGGCTAAACAAATCAAGGAGAGCATTTGTGGATTTCTTCAAGGCCTTTTGGACAAAGAAACAACATAACGAATCCATTGGACTTTATACTTGCCAAGTCCAATCCACCTTGAGCCTTCTACAAGTCCAAGAGAAGTCCTAATGACGAATCTGCCAAGTCCAATCTAACCTATGAACAATGACGAATTTGGAAGACTAAAAGATACTTTGCATGACAAAAATTCAAGAGTCCTCATTCAAGTCGTAATAAATTGTGACATTTACTTGTCATTTACTTATTAGTCTTTACTCTTCATTTTTAAGACATTCAATAAGTCTAGAGGAATCTAGAGAGTCCTTTCTTTTCTTTATAAACTCATGTAATTCTCATTTATGAGGATCCAACTTTTTTATCAATAAATGTGAGAGTGATTCTCTTTTGTTCTTTGTGAACTTTTCGATATTTCTTGGTGTGTCATATCCAAGGGATCAAACTGGTTTATCAAATGATTTCCAACACACTTGTGTGGCCGTTCCTAGCCATTGACGTGAAGGGGCGAGTCGAAACAACAACAATCTTTGGTTTAATATACTAAAGGTGGGGGCTACACAAGTCAACATTCCGTGGTTCCACCACCTTGCTTAATTGAAGGTGAGTTGAAACAACAACTATCTTAGGTTTGATATACCTAAGGTGGGGATTACTCAAATTCTTTGAAGACCAAGGACTATCCTTACAACTTGGAGTGACGATTCCTTCGGGATTCCGCGTCATTTGGTATCATAGCACACTTCCAAGTTAGTTAATCTTTTCATTTTCTATTTTTCATTTTCTTCTGTTCCAACTTCTATCTTTTCATCTTCTATCTTTCCAACTTTTATCTTATCATCTTCTATCTTTCCAACTTTTATCTTTTCATATTTTCTTGTTAATTAATTCAAGATAAATAACAAAAAAGCAAGAAAAATGAATATATATATATATATATATATATATATATATATATAAACTCTTCATCTTTTATTATTTATAAAATAAATTAAAAAAAATAAAGCTTGTTCCTTGTTATTTTGTGTACAAGATATATCTAATACTTGAGTTATGTGATACTTGTTAGGTCATTGACCATTGGGGAAATCAAATCAAAGAGTGTTTGATTAGTTCCATAAAAACATTTTGAGATTCAAAAAGAGAGGAAAAAGGCGTAAGGTTGTGAAAACATATGAGAGAAAAGTCAATAATTTGAGGGAAGCACGTGTGTGTCAAACACTTGAGAGATTGTGAGGGACTTTTCTATTAACAAATCTTTTTTTACAGGTTCTAAGTATGTCAAACGACAATAACGATAATCCGGAGGGTGAGCAAATACAAGTAATTTCAAATCTCCAAATTCAAGCTTCATGGGAGAGATGACTCGTTTGTTGAGAGTTAAGATGTAATTAGTCAATGAATGTTTGGATCAAGTTCAAAATAAGATAACACTTAGGCAAAAACCTTGGCTGCCTAATGTACAAGGAGATCCACCACCGGCGTAAGTACAAAGAGGCGGTGTTGACTAGATGAACACTCATCTAACTCGAGTTGAAGGAGACCTAGACAAGCTAGAGAAGAAAGAGGTCGGGCTGAAGATAATTTAGGGAGACTTAAGCTGAATATTTTACCATTTCAAGGAAATAACGATCCCAATGCCTATCTTGAATGGGAGAAAAAGATTGAACTCGTTTTTGATTATCAAGACTATTCCAAGCTTAACAAGGTACGAGTTGCAGCCACTGAATTTTATGATTATGCTATTAATTGGTGGGATCAAGTGGTGAAAAACAGGAAAAAAAATAGAGAAAAACCCATTGAGACCTAAGAATACATGAAAACCTTGATGAGACGATGATTCGTTCCTAGTCATTATCACCAAGATTTACATCAAAAACTTAGAAGATTGGTGCAAGGTTACCGAAGTATGAATGATTATTTTCAAGAGGTGGAATTACTTATGATGAGAGCCGATATAGATGAAGATCATGAGGCTACCATGGCCAGATTTCTTAGTGGTTAGAATCGTGAGATCCAAGACCGAGTAGAGATGCAACACTATGTGGAATTGGAAGATATGCTGCATAAGGCTATCTTGGTGGAGCAACAGCTCAAGAGGAATGGTAGCACACTTCAAACTTATGGCATGAGTTCTATTACTCAACGTCTTAGCTACTTACGTGAAGATAAAACTGTTCCAAAGCCAAAATTTGAATCCAAGCCGAATACTAGCTGACAAGAGGTTAAAGGTAAAGCTGAACCCTTTTCTACAAGAAATCATGACGTGCAATATTTTAAGTGTCATGGAAAGGGACATTATGCAAATAAATGTTGAAACAAGAGGGCCATAATACTTAGAGCAAATGGAGAGTACAAAACCGAAGAAGAAATGATTTCAGATTCTATGTCATCTCAAGATGAGCTGGAGTTACCTGCAGCCAAAGGTGATCCTTTGGTAGCTAGAAGGTTTTTTGAGTGTGCAAAGTAAACTAGAGGAGAACGTGCATCGTGAGAATCTATTCCACACGCGATGTCTTGTTCTTGATAAAATGTGTAGTCTTATAATTGATGGAGGGAGTTGTACAAATGTTGCGAGTACTATACTTGTGGAAAAATTGGGATTGACTATTCAAAAACATCTCACGTCATATAAGTTTCAATGATTAAGTGAGTTTGAAGAACTCAAAGTGTCCAAACAAGTTGTGGTTCCATTTAGCATTGAGAAGTATAAGGACGAGGTGATTTGTGATACTATGCCAATGGACGCTAGACATATAATTACTTGGAGACCGTGACAGTTTGATCAGAAAATCGTTCATGATGGTTACACCAACAAGCATTTATTTGGTTATAAGGGGAAAATTGTATGCTTGTTCCTATGACTCCTAATGAGATATACCAAGATTATTTGCTTCTAAAGAAACATGAGGAGAGAGAGCTATGAGTGACCCAAATACAAAACACCAAAAAGAGAGTGAGATTAAGAGAGAGACACTAAAAAAGAGTGAGCTTAAGAGTGAAACACACAAAGAAAGAAAAGAGAGAAAACACTAAATTTTCTTTGTGAGGTCAAGTTAGATAAAGAGAGCTTTGGTTTAACATCAACTTATATTTGTACTTATGTACAAAAAGGTCTTTATGAGTTCTACTAACCTTGAACCCAATTTGCCTAGTGATGTTTCTTCTTTTTTTGCAGGATTTTGGAGATGTATTTCCGGATGAGAACCCTAGTAGTTTACCTCCAATCCAAGGGATTGACCATCAAATAGAATTTGTACCGGTAGCACCCATTCCAAACTATCCAGCCTATGGAACCAATCCGGAAGAGACCAAGAAGTTGCACAGGTAAGTGAATGAGCTGATGGAGAAAGGATATATCCGTCAGAGCATGAGTCCATGTGTCGTGCCCGTTGTACTAGTTCCTAAGAAGGATGAAACTTGCCACATGTGTGTTGATTATAGATCCACCAATAATATCACGGTAAAGTATAGACACCCAATTCCTCGCTTAGATGATATTTTAGATGAGATGCATGATTCTTATGTTTTTTCTAAAATTGATCATAAGAGTGGATATCACCAAATTCGAATAAAAGAAAGTAATGAATGGAAAACAACTTTTAAAGCAAAACATGGTCTTTTTGAGTAGTTAGTCATGCCTTTTGGATTAACTAATGCACCCAGGACATTAATGAGGTTAATGAACCATTTTTTGTGACATTTTATTGGTTTGTTTATGGTTTTTAACTTTGATGATATTCTGGTTTTTAGCAAAAGTTTAAAAGAGCACAATGAGCATTTGAAATCGGTTTTAGGTGTACTAAGAAAGGAAAAGCTATATGCTAACTTGAAAAGTGTACATTTTGTTCGGATAACCTTGTGTTTCTAGGCTTTGTTGTAAGTTCACAAGGCATTCAAGTAGACGAGGAGAAATTGAGAGTAATCCAAGAATTTCCAAGTCCTAAAACCGTAGGAGAAGTTTGAAGTTTCCATGGTTTTGCTGGATTCTATAGATGGTTTGTTCGTGATTTAACACTATTGCTGCCCCACTTACTGAAGTGATCAATAAAGATGTTGGATTCAATGGGGAGAAGCTCAAGAGACTGTGTTCCAACAACTTAAGGAGAAACTCACAAATGCACCACTTTTATCTTTGCCTAACTTTCCTAAATCATTTGAGATTGAATATGATGCATCAAGTGTAGAGCATTGGAGTTGTGCTTATGCAAGAGAAGAAGCCAATCGCTTACTTTAGTGAGAAGCTTAGAGCAACTCTAAACTATCTGACTTATGACAAGGAGTTGTATGCTTTGGTTAGAGTTTTGCAAACATGGCAGCACTATGTTTGACCAAAAGAGTTTGTGATTCATATGGATCATGAGTTTTTGAAACACTTGAACGGTCAACAGAAACAAAACAAACGACATGCTCGTTGGATGGAGTTTATTGAGACGTTTCCTTATTTCATACGGTATATGAAACTGACCATGATTTTGAAGAAGTGTCTAGGACTTGTTTGAAGCATGCATATGAAAAGTTCTATCTTCATGGGGGTTTTCTATTCTGTGAAAATAAATTGTGTATTCATAATTGTTCTTTGAGAGATATTTTGGTTAGTGAATCACATGGAGGAGGCCTTAAGAGACATTTTGGTGTCTCCAATGGTCATATATGAAAAGACATGTGGAACGAATTTGCGCGAGGTGTGTTACTTGTAAACAAGCTAAGTCTAAAGTCCAACCTCAAGGTATGTATCTCCCATTGCCTATTCTGAGTGAACCATGAACTGATATCTCAATGGACTTTGTCTTTGGGTTACCTAGAACTAAGAGAGGTATGAATTCTATATTTCTGGTAGTAGACCAATTTTCTAAGATGGTACGTTTCATTTGTTGTCACAAATCTGATGATGTTACATTTGTTGCTGATTTGTTTTCTAAGGAAGTTGTGTGTTTACATGGCATGCTTAGGACGATTATTTCAGATCGAGACGCTAAGTTTCTTAGTTGTTTTTGGAAAAGTTTGTGGGCTAAGTTATGGACAAAGTTATTGTTTTCTACTACTTGTCATCCACAAACTGATGGGCAAACTAAAGTCGTCAATAGGACTTTATCCACTTTATTGCATGCTATAATTGAAAAGAATATCAGAACTTTGGAAGATTGCTTGCCTCATGTTGAGTTTGCTTATAATCATTCCATCCACTCGGCTACTAACTTTTCACCTTTTTAGATTATGTATGGTTTCAATCCCTTAACTCCATTGGATTTATCACCTTTACTTTTCAATGAGCTTGTGAACTTAGACGGGGAAAAAAGTTGAGATGGTCAAGAAGCTTCATGAAAAGACGAGGCTTAACATTGAGTAAAAGATTAAGCAATATCAAAAGCAAGCCAACAAAGGAAGGCGTGAGAAGATATTTATACCCGGAGACTTAGTTTGGGTTCACATGAGGAAGGAACGATTTTCAGATCTAAGGAAGTCTAAGCTAATGCCAAGGGCCATTGGGCCATTTCGAGTCTTGGAAAGATCAATGAAAACGCCTACAAGATAGACTTGCCAAGTGAGTACATAATCAATTCTAGCTTTAACATTTCTGACTTGATTCCTTTTGATGCAGATGAACCTAATTTGAGGTCAAATCCTTTTCAAGAGGAATGGGATGGTATGATCATCTAAAGCATCAAGGAAGGTAAGGAGAACTTGAAGCTAAGCAATGAAGATCACAAGAGAGCTTTGAAGATTCCAGCCGATCCAATTATAAGAACATGGGCTAAACAAATTAAGGAGAACATTTGTGGATTTATTCAAGGCCTTTTGGACAAAGAACAACATAACGAATCCATTAAACTTTACACTTGCCAAGTCTAATTCACTTTGAGTCTTCTACAAGTCCAAGAGAAGTCCTAACTCAAGTCTTAATGTCCAGACCATGAATAGTGACGAATTTGGTAGACTAAAAGATATTTTGCATCACTAAAGTTCAAGAAACCTTCTCATTCAAGTCAAAATAAATTGTGACATTTACTTGTCATTTACTTAGTAGTCTTTACTCTTCATTTTAAGACATTCAATAAGTCTAGAGGAATCTAGAGAGTCTTTTTTTTTTTTTTTTATAAACTCATGTAGTTCTCATTTGTGAAGATCCAACTTTTTTATCAATAAATTTGAGAGTGATTCTCTTTTGTTCTTTGTGAACTTTTTGATCTTTCTTGATGTATCATATCCAAGGGATAAAACTGATTTATCAACTGATTTCCATCACACTTGTATGTCTATTCTTAGCCATAGGAAGGAAAACATTCAACACATGTCAAGGCCCTAGCTCAGCAATTTAAGTTCAGTTAGAAGGAATCAAATCAGGCCCATAGGAGACACAACACAAGTTTAGGTTTCCTAGGTGAACAATCTACCCATCAGTTTTCTAAAGGGAAAAACCGCAAGTCCAAGAGCTTATAATGGTTACTAGCTATCAATCGAACAAGATTACTCATCATTAGCAAGATAATTACTAAAAACAAAAATGTATATGCAACAGTTCAAAATGAATGCAAATAGACTCAATTCTAAGTGAATTCAACTACATGACACTATGTTTCTGATTTTTGAAAATGTTTTTATCTTTTTATAGGTTTTCTATACCTTAGATGCTATGCAATGCATGCAGACTCAAATGCATAGAACTTTAACCTATGAACACTGAAAACATGGTTAGAAGCCTCCTAGGACCATCCCCCAAACTTAAATCATGCAGTACCTTGTATAAAAGTGTGAAGGAAAATTCCAGACCAGCAAAGCAAGATAAAAGATGCAATGGTACTTACAATGAAGGAATGAAGTTGATACCTAATTGGAGACCAAATAAGGAGTTTTGGTGGCGTTTAGCACTGACTCCACCTCTGCCAGGTCGAGTGGCATGCTCGAGTGAAGCTCACCTGTTGTGTAAGGTTGGACTTGACCACATGTTGATCGAGTGTGGTGGTCGAGTTCAAAGGATGTTGTCCGAAATCTACTATACTTGACCCTCCTATTGTTCCACACATTTCCCATAACACAAAACACAAGAAAACAAGAAAGAAAGAAAGAAAAATTGCAGGAAACTTCTATAAAAGGATACTATGGGACTTCCTCCCAAGTGGGATTTTTACATCTCAAACTCGACGTTGAGCATCGAAAAGTAGAATCTTTTCTGCGAACGAGTCGTGAGAGTCGACTCTTCTATCACTTTTTAAGAAAGAAGTGTGAACATGAGCTTGGATCTCCAGAATTATACTCATCATAGAACCATCCCCTGAATTTAGTCATCCTTATCTCTTTAAATGGTAGGGTCCATGGATGAGTGAGGCCAAAAGATTGGTGCCAACAGCTCTTATTGAATTGCCCATGTTCTTCCAAAATCAACTCCAACAAGTTCTACTACTCTTTTTCTAGGGATTGGGGAAGCATAGGTTTCTACATCGGCGTATTTGATAATGAGATTTTTATGTCTAAGTTATCAAATCCTTGTAGTAAGGTATCAACCCAAGAGTATGATGCAAACACTTAGTTTATGCTAAACATCAACCAACCCAAGTCAATCTAATATGATTTTTTGTCACAAAACCTCTAAACAGAATAAAGCTTGAACAAGATGAACAAATGCAAAACAGAGAAATTAACTAAATTGATGAAATAAATTAGAGCACATACAAGATGTTATGCGGGATGATATGATCAATGCTTCACTAGGGGTTCCAACCACCTACTTAATAAATCTAAGATCATACCTTTAGACAATGGAATCAAATAATAAGAAGGTCACTGATGAGTCCCGACCAATTGGACCAAACGCGGACAAAGAAATAGCTGAAGGACCCAGCTGCGGAACACAAGGACCACTCCGAGCATCGACCATTGACCCAGGGATCACCACTATGTCCAAGACGGCTGTCCGAAATACGCAAACAAAGTGCAACCTGTACGTGACCGAGTTCCTAGAGTCGTATGATCGATGGATTTTTTGCCGATAAACCTCTTCCGATTCCGAATGGACCTTGGATTGATTTATCGATGGATTTTGTGCTTGGACTGCCTAACTACTATCGCAAGGATGCTATTTTTGTGATTGTTGACAGTTTTTCCAAGATGGCCCACTTCATGTCGTGCAACAAACTGACGGATGCCACGGCCCTAGCCAACATCTTCTTCTGGGAAGTGGTCAGGTTGCACGGACTACCTCGCAGCATAGTGTCAGACCGCAACCCTAAGTTCCTCGAGCACTTTTGGCGAACTCTATGGAGGAAGATGGGAACCAAACTTCTATATTCCACAGCGTGCCACCCACTGACCGATGGCCAGACCTAAGTCGTGAACCGAACCATTGGGGCCCTACTCCGAACCACCGTCGCAAGCAACCAAGGAACTTGGCTCGAGTTACTACTGCTTATGGAGTTTGCATACAACCAGTTGGTTCACTCCGTGACCAAGAAGTCTCCTTTCGAGGTCGCTTACGGATTTAGACCTCTAATGCCTATGGACCTACTACCTATACCATCTAATGGGATCGAATGCCAAGACGGGAAAACAAAAGTCGAGCTAATCAAGAAATTACATGCGGAAGTTCGAGAAAACTTGTAAAGACGGACGGAGCAATATGCCCACAAAGCCAACAAGCACCGCAAGGCCATGATCTTCAAACCAGGCGATTGGGTGTGGTTACATCTAAGGCCAGAATATTTTCCACAGTACCGAAAGGACAAGCTCAGCCTAAGGGGAGACGGACCTTTCCAAGTCGTCGAGAAGATCAACGACAACGCCTGCCGCCTCGAACTCCCTGGTACGTATCAGACTTCAACATCTTTTAATGTTGCTGACTTGGTACCGTTTGATGTAGGTGATGACTACGACGTTCTGAGGTCAAAACATTCTCAAGAGGGAGGGGATGATGAGTCCCGACCTATCGGACCGAACGCGGACAACAAAATAGCCGAAGGACCCAGCCGCGGAACACAAGGACCAATCCGAGCACCGAACATTGACCCAGGGATCACCACTAGGTCCAAGACGCCTGCCCGGAATACGCAAACAAAGTGCAACCTGTACGTGACCGAGTTCCTAGAGTCGTATGATCATCGATCATACGACCAGCCCAACCGCGACCCGAAGGAGGTTATCCGATCGGTCTTCACCATCTCAAGGTGAAGACCCTAAGCCGTTAAGAAAGCTGGGCACTCTTTTTCCTCACCTTGGTTTTGTCCCAAGTGGTTTCCCAAGGGAGGTTTTAACGAGACTGGGCACTTAGCGCATGGGCGCGCAACCCCGTTTGACGCGCCCATCTCTATCTTTTATTTCTAGCCGTTAGGCATTTCTAGCCGTTAGGGTGTACGGACTTTTATCCTTTTCCGCGTCTTTATGCCCACATGTTTAGGGCTTCCTTTCTTTTGTCTTTCCTATAAAAGGGACCCTTGTGCGTTTATTTTGAGGTTAGCCTCTTTTGAATGAAATCAGTTTTATCCTTCTCGTTGCGTGAGACTCGCACCGAAACCCTTAGCCGCCGTTGAATCGGGTTCCCGACGGCTAAGTAGACCGAATCGTGAGTAGAGCCACCACTCACATGTCGTCTCTCGATCCACCAGTTTCCTTTCCCTTCTTTCCATCGCAGCCATCCCTCGGAGATCTCGGTTGCCATTAAACCGAGTCTCAAAACCACCTCTTTCATCTTTCCGATATTTTTCTGATCATTTTCTCTCTTTACCGACAAAAATGATCGACCCCAAAACCCCTCCGTGACCCTTGTGACGCATCAGTCACTCTCATGAAAAATGAACAAGCAAGAAACTGATCTGACGCAACTCTCATTGGCAATCTCAAAATCAAGCGAGCATGAAAAATTAGTCTTTATTAGTCCAATAAGGAACCTAAGCCAAGGGTTCCAACCACCTACTTAATCAACCTAAGATCAGACCTCTAGGCAATCGACTCAAACAATAACAAGGTCAATGTCATGAACAATGAACAAGCAAGAAATCGATCAGAGCCTAGTCTCAATAGCATGAATAATCAGTCCATTATATTCCAATAAGCAACCTAAGCTAGAAATCTCTTGAGCCAAATAAGCAAATGCTATATCTAGGTTCAGCCAAGCATTTTAATAAACAGATGATGGGTGTAAGAATGCAACAAGTCAATTTCTAAGTAGCTAATTTCAAACAAACATTAAGAATACCTTACCTAGAGATATATATACATGAATGGCCTTAATAAATCTTGGAGACCCCTAGATCTACATTAATCTAAAACATTTCCTTAAGAACCCTAATAGATCTACTTACTAAGCATGATGAACTTAGATTGTCGTTACCAAATCAAGCAAAAGATCCTAAGGAAAAGAGAGAAAAGCCTCTTGAAAAGTTGTTAGATATGGAATAAAACGTCATATGTCTTTTTGTAGGCTAAGAATAAAACCTAGTCAAGGGTTCCAATTCTCGTCCTTCGCCAAACTTTTTTTCCATGATTTCTTCTTCAACCGAGTCCTGGTTGTCCTTGTATCCTTTTCAACTCCAAATAGTCCAAAACCGCTCCAAAGTACCTAATAAACACTCCATATGCACATTTATGCTATACAATGTGCAAAATATGCAATATGAACCTAAAAAGACTCTAAAATGGTGATAATTCTATGAATATGGATGCAAAATATACTGAATGATGCTCCTAAAATGTGCTAAAATGCAGACATATCAACTCCCCTAAACTTAGTATGTGCCTGCCCTCAAGCAAATGCATAAAACTTAGAAAGAAGAAAGGTTGCTGACAATGGGAACATCTCATCTCAAACAAACAATTCATCAGGCTGGAAACAATAATTCACAAGTGAACCCATATTCTATTAGAAATACCACAATTTACTTGCATCAAGGCTTAGCATCCAAACCAATTATCCCTAGTACTTAACTGGTCTCTAAGAATCACAAATTTGAATCTTATTTCTAAAGGTGCAGGGCTCAAGACGGACTATCAATACTTGGACATATGATTTGAGTTCCTTGAACTTAGCATGGATTATTCGATTCGTCACACTTATCATTTCTTGTTTTAGTTCTATTTTTGCCCAATCTCATGTTTTTAGGATCTATAACTCAAATAAGAGGTTTGCTTCATGTCCTTTTTGGGGATCGACACACATGAGAAGATTATTTCATGTCCACTTTGTCTCAGCTTTCTCAATGAAACAAGAGAATGTAAGAGTTTACGCATATTCTCCGTTCACTTTAGGCGTCATCGAATGAGCTAAGTTGTAAGAAGATTTACCTATTAGTCTTTGTCAAGCTAAAATCAAGGAAGAAAAATGTTCAATGCATCTCAAGACCCTATTTCGATAAAATAAATTCAATTAGATGGAAACAAACTCGGTCATTTCGAGATATAACACAAGTACTGTTTTGAAGGCAAAAGATCTACCAATCAGCAATCTAAAGGGAAAAAATGCAAGTCAAAAAGTTCACTATGGTTACTAGTCAATCAACAGTCCTAAATAAATGCAATTGTTTTTTGAGGGATGCATTTTCAATAATTTTTTTCAAATTTTTATGGATTTTCTATGCTTTCAATGCTGAAAATAAAAAATCTTAATGAATTTTTACTAGGAATGCAATGCATGATCTACTACGCAAGAATCAAAAACTAAGAATCACAGTAAATATGATTAAAAACACCTTTATAACCTCTCTAAACTTAAATCATACAGTCCCTTGTGTGCATACAAGAGTGAATGAGAGATCTAAAATCAACAAATATAAATAAAAATGCATGGTTTTTTCAATGAAAGTAAGGGAGTCAGTACCTCTCAAAAGCCAAAGAAGTTGGCTGTTGCGGCGTTAAAAAAAAAAAAAAAAAAAAAAAAAAAAAAAAAAAAAAAAAAAAAAAAAAAAAAAAAAAAAAAAAAAAAAAAAAAAAAAAAAGAGAACTGCGACTGCTGGTTGAGTGGTAGACTCGAGTCACGTCTTGCATAAGGTTCCCTCCTTCTTCAGTATACTTTGCCAGGTTCAGCTGAGGAGCGGCATGTTAGGATTTGTTGTGGAGCTTATTGGGGTGCTCTGATCTCTTCAACTGAGACTAAATGTTGTCTTTCAAACATAAATGGAGCTTATGATGACTCTCCACCAAATCTCTCTATGAGAGCATCCAACTCTCTTATCATCTATTCCCTTTCTCTTGTCCCCTCTTCATCTTTCTTGATCAGCTTTTTCACCTTTTCTACTAGCCACTTGTTTACCTTCTTAAGCATGATCGAATGCTTGTGTGCAACTTGCACATGAGCTCCTAGCCTTGGCATGATATAGTCGTAGAAGAAGTAATCCTTTGGATTGATATCCTTGGAATCGGATGGGATAGGAAGTGGTCCTTGTACTTGCTAGTTGAGAAGTGCACTTAATAGAGGAATGAAATCGGCATTGTTCCCCATTCTTAATGATGTGTATTCAGGACAAGGGAGAGAAATTCGTGCACTTGGTATTTGGGGATGATCAAACTTGTAAACACTAATTTATCTCCAAGATTGGCCCAAGTAAGTCAGCTCTCTTCAAATAGTCGATGTCCATATACCTTGTTGTCACACAATTAGACTTATCAATATCTACCTTCCAGTGCTTGAGACTTTGGTACACCATTCCTCCAATTCTCATCTTCGTTATGTTCCCTCTCTTAGCTAGGGATTATGCCCTTCCACGGTAAACCGTAAGTTGCTTGGCTAGAGCGTAAGCCAAAAACCCTAGTAAATCATCGGATACTATCCTTCTTCCACTAGGAACACCACTACGATACGCTTCATGACTTCAACAATAGCTGCATCTCTCCAAGGTTGATTGGAGCAGTCGTGTTTCTCAAGTAGAGAAGGTTTGCAACTATCATGTGCATGTAGTTGATACAAAGATTGCGGATAGAGTTAACTCACTCATCTAGAATCCTTGGTTACTTGACTCGCGTGGGTCCTTCGACCAACCATGGTGGAGTTGAGTCAAACCACAACTTCTAGAAGCTCTTTTCTTGACATTAGCTCCGTTCAGCTGGATGTGAAAACCACCTTTCTTAATGGAGACTTGGAAGAACAAGATTATATGTGTCAACCTGAAGGCTTCATATTCGAAGGTCAGTAAGACATGGTCTGCAGACTTAAGAAATCAATATATGGTTGATAACATGATTTTTCCCTCTGTTAATCAAATCTATTATTGTACAATAGGTATCAAACCAAATTGTGGTGCTAACACAAGAAATATGATAAACCAATCTAGTTCAAATGCAACAATATTTAGGGTCAGCTTAAGCAGAGCAAGCGACAACGGCAGAACCAGAGTTAATAAAAAAACAGAGTAAGTAGCTAAAACAAGGTACGAACTTCAAAAATCAGAGGGTTAAAGCAGGGTCATGAGGAAGAAAGTTCAATGATTTCGGTTCGAGTAAGGGTTCCTGAGCTTGTCTAACAACCTATTAAGCAAGCTCTACGGCAGAGAAACACAGAAAGAGGGTAAACAAGCCATTCTCATGAACATGAAATCTCAACTTACTGAGATCTAACCCAAATCTCTTTGGAGATTTCTCAGCTGATTGGCAGTATTAACAGGTTCTTAAATCAACCAACTAACAATATAAATAGCCAATCTCTTGGGATAAGAATGCTAGCCCTAACTGCACCTAAGCTTGCAACCCTAAAACTTCTCAGATTTGAGGTTCAAGCAAATCAAGTCTCATGTGATTAGGATGAAACTAGCACTAAGATTAAACAGACAGCTAGATCTACACATCAAACACCTAAACAAGCTAAAACCCAAAATCAGACTTAGTAGATCTACCCTCTTCTTGATGAGACCCTTAGGGATCTACTTAATCATGGTTATGAACACAAACCCACAATTTGCAGTAAGATACATAAGTCAAAAGAGATTTGAAAACCGAAGAAGAAAATGGGCTTAACTCATTCAGATTCTTAGGATATCAAGCTAGATCTAAGAAAACAATAAGAAAGGAGACAAGGAGAAAAAGAGAGAAAACACTTTGCTGAATTGAAAGATTCTTGAAAGCTAAGGTAAAAGTAGTATTTGTGTTTTTCGCTTAAGGGGTATTTATAGATACCCAAAACATAAAAGCCCTTATCCGAGTCAGCATCTGACATGGACAGGTTAAAATAAAGAAGCTGGTGGGTGCTGCTTGAGTGGTGCGGGCGAGTCACACTGGTGAGTAGGGGTTGGCGAGCTTTAACATTCAGCATGTACTCACCGGTGTGCAGGTGAGAGGGGGGGGGGGGGGGGGGTGAGTTGGGCAGGTGAGCCACCATCGTTCAGCTTACACTCTGATAAACAAGTTTTTGCGGTGTTTTCTCAAATACCAAACTATTTATTTAATCAATTGCAGTACAGTATGGTGTCAATCCAATGGGAGAGTAACTAGCAATCAAGATATAATCTACTTATTCTAATCTAAGCCAGATTCGGTTTTAGCAAGTGGTTTATCTATCCTAGGTGATAACGAAATCTTAAAACAAAATGCTAAAAACGAAACACAGTATTAAAATGTAAAAACAGAGCATTAAAAGTAAAGCAATAGTGAAACTAATTATAAAGTGCAACACGAAATCTCAACCTAAAGCAGAGTATTAAAATCACGAAAATTCAATAGAGGAAAAACGGGTTCTCGAGGGTTAGGATCAATGATTAGGGTATTCCTAGGGGTTCTAGACTTATCTATCAACCTATTTAGATGACCTCTAAGCAAGGAATCACAAAGTAATCACATTCGCTCTCGCGCAATGGGACCTCTCCTAAAAGACAACCTGACTTGACTCTCGCCCAACGATTGGAAATTCAAGAGGCCTTAAGTATGGACCTTACAAAGCCTAATAACACCCTAGACAATCAATCTCTTGAGCTAGGAAGATGCTATCTTAATTTAAGCATGTTCAAGTGATTCCCCAAACGCCTCTCGGGGGTGATTCACCAAGAGATCGAATTTCAATTGATCAGAAAGAAACAAGCATTAAGAACACTTAAACTAAAGAGATCTAAGACCTTATTTAAACATAGACAAATCTAGAAATCCCTAAGTTTTCCCCTAATCTCACCCTTTCCTCAAGAACCCTAGACTAACTTACTCAGAATTCATGAAATAAAATATAAACTTAAAATCGAAAATCAATTGCATAAAACTTAAAGCTAAAAAATCGTAAATGCCTTAGTGAAAATATGAGACTCGAAATTTGCTAGAAAAGATTATATATTGAAAGTAGAAATTCTAGTACAATTTATAGATCAAAAGATCTTTAAAGAAAAAGGAAAAATACTTAAAGAAAAAAGGGAAAAATTCCCTTGAAAGAAAAATGGGAATTTCATTTTAAAAGTTAAAAGGAAATTTCCCTAAGAAAGAAAAATAGAAAAGAACTAAAAGATAATTGGGCTTGCACAAAGGGGCTTTTGATGGGCCTTTTTCGCAGAGAAGCCCAAAGATTCAATCTTCGTCTAAAGTCTCAGTTCCGGTCCGTAAAGGCACTCGACCAAGTGATGGTCGAGTGTCATGCTCGAGTGTCGGAGACTCGAGTGACAAATCTTCTAGTTTGCATCTTGAACTTCAACCTTAGACCAGTCGATTCCTCATTGGTCTTCTTGTACTCCGAAATACTTCGTGATAAGCTCCAAAAAGTACCTAAAAGTCCCTTTTATGCAATGTATGCAATGCCCGACACTAATAATGCAAATTATGCTAAAAGGAACCTAAAACAATGATAATAATGCAAGTATGAATGCAAAACATGCTAAATAATGGTCCTAAAATGTGGTAAAATGCAGACACATCAACTCCCCCAAACTTAGTCTTTGCTTGCCCTCAAGCAAATGTGCATCGAACTAAGAAGGAAGAGAAGTTGCTAACAAGGGGAACATCTTACTTAAACAAATGACCCGCCAATTTGAAAAACCGTAACCCACAAGTGAAACCTCATTCTTTTGTAAGAACCACAATTTACTTTCATCAAGGCTTAGCATCAAGACCGATTATTCCCTAACACTTAGTTGGTCTCTTAAGAAATTCAGATTCGAAACCTATTTCTTTCAAGTGCGGTCCGCAAAAGGGGCTATTAATCAAAGACTTTGGGATTCAACTTCCTCAAATTCAGCTAGTCACTAATGGTTTAAGCATTTTTGATCACTTCTCAACTCCTTACTCGTTTTTATTGGCTTTAGCTTATCAATGAAGCACGAAAAAGTATGGGTTTACGCACAGTCCCGGTTCACCTTAGGCATCGATGTTTTAGCTTTATCAATGAGACACGAAAAAGTACGGGTTTACGCACAGTTCTGGTTCATTTTAGGCGATATCGAAATGGTTTTATTGATGAACACAAGAAGGTACGGGTTTACGCACAATCCCCGTTCATCTTTAGACCATATATTTTGAGCCGAGTTTGAGAAGGATGATTCTATATTCACCTTATGCTTTTCTTTTTACTTAGCTAGCTGAACCTAAGGAAGGATCTTATGCAATGTATCTCAAGCCCCTAATTTGGAAAATAAAATTCGATTATGAGATAACAAATCAGGTTCTTTTCGAGGCACAACCTAAGTATCGGTTTCAAAGGTTAATGATCTACCTATCAGTGTTCAAGAGGAAAAGACGCGGGTCTAAAAGTTCACTATGGTTACTAGCCAATCAACCTAGCAAGTCTACCTATCTAGCAAGATGATTCCCGAATTTCTAGACTCAATCCTATATGAATGCAATGCAACTACATGAACACTCTGTTTTTGACTTATGCATTTTCGATTTTTTCAATTTTTTTTTTTTTTGGTTTTTCTATGCCTTAGATGTGATGCAAATGATCAAATGCAAGAATAAAAACTAAGAACCACAGAAAACAAAGTCAAATATCCTCTAGAACCCTCCCCCAAACTTAAATCACACAGTCCCTTGTGTGTATAAAAGTCCGAAAGAGGATCCTAGACCGGCATCTCAAGTGAAAAATATGCAAAAGCAAGCTAAGTAAAAAAAATATAAAAGCAAGTCAATTGAAAAATATGCAATGGTATTTATAATGAAAGGAAGGGGTTTTTGTACCTCTTAATGATTCCAGTAATCGGATGCCACATTTCGCATGAGCTCCATGTAGTAGTCATTATGCCTTTGACGCTCGAGCTCAGCTTGCTCGAGCGTTTCCGTCGAGTGTTCGGAATGCTCGACTGATTGGTGCTCGAGCGGTTGGCTCGAGCTTGCTCCTGTTGCATCGAATGGTCTTCTGTATGAGAAGGCTGCGGGGTTTGCTGAGGAGCGTCTAGCTGGTGCTGGTTGGTGTTGCCTCTCACGATCCGTGGATATGGAGGCTCTTCTTGGGCGAATAGTTGGTGGTGGTGGTGGTGGTCCGCTGTTCCTTTCTAGAGCTGCAACTCTCCTACTTAGATCATCGTTTTCTTGCCTTCTACCTTCGTCGCTAGCAGTCAGCTTCTTCACCTTCTTCATCAACCATTTGTTCATTTTCTGCAACAAGCCTATGTGCTTGTGTGCTTCTCGGATTGGTTCTCCTTGACGAGGTGGCATCGTGTATTCTTCAAAACAATATGCCTCGGGATCCACCTCATCGCTGTTTGTTGGTGATGAACTCTGCTGAGGGTCATTGGGATCGTACAAGGCTTCTAGAGGTGGGTTGAAATCCGTGTTTTGCCCCATTCTTATTGTCGTGTACTCCCTGTTTGGCAAGAGTAAAAAAGCGTTTGGTCTAAGTAAATGATGGAAAGAGTAAAGGAGCTTACCTCGAACTTCTGTCGTAGCCAAGAATTGACTCCTCCTTAAATGATCGATGTTCATGAACCGAGGGTCAGCCCATTGTGTCTCATCGATTGGCACATTGCACCTTTCCAGAATGCATGTGATAAGTCCGCCAATGGTGATCTTTCCATCACGTCCTCCAGTTTTGTTATCCCTTGCCCAATCTCGGTATGTGACTAATTGGTTAGCAAACTAGATGGTTAATCCAGCATTGTTTCGATCTCCAATAATTGGGGATCCGTCGCTCTTTGTACCAACAATGTCTTTAAGTGCAGTCACCAACATCTCCATTTCTCCTAGATTAATTGTTCCAGTAGTAAAACGTGAGAAAAATGTATTTGCTAGGATTGTTCGAAAATACCTTAATGCCGGGTTTCGGATCAGTGATGTCTTAGATCGGGAGGATGAGAATCTGCTCCTTGTTGATGCAATCGACCTCCACACATCATCCAACTCAGCTCTATCAAAATCGGGTCCATAATTTTTGGACTCGGCCTTTGGGAACTCGAAGAGGTCCCTAAGTGCTTTGAATGTCATTCGATAGTCCCTTCCTCTTATTGCAAAGAAGATGTAACCGCCACCTTGCTTTTCTTGGAGACTCTCGTTTTCAGCATCGTATAGAACGATTTGAACCGTCACCAAAAACTGAAGAGTCTCTTCCTTGTATGCTCTTTGCGGATATTGCACAAATGTGGACAGCCCACAATTTTGCAGCATGAGATCTACATCTCTTGTTATCCCCATTGCGGTCAGCGCTTCCTTGCATGGATAGCGGGTACCTAGAAAATCCATCCTCCGCAGATCGCTTAGTGCTCTTGCGGAGTTATGCCTCTCCTTCATCTCCTTCTCTCTTTTTCTGGCAAGAATTATCTCTCTTGCTTCTGCCACCTCTCTTTCGCCATATCCATCTTCACGTAGTGTTTCAGCAGCAAGGTCCGGGTCCAATTCGTCTTCATCCATGTATTCTCCTCTTTCTTCCGACTCATTCTCAGATTGCACTTCCATCCTCCTTTTCTCCTTTATGCCGGGTCTGCTTGCGGCCATGGAAGACTCTCCTTGGGAAGGATTGCTTCTTGATCGAGCATTATTTTTGGCTCTGAGGCGGAGGAGGTTGGCTTTGTTGGATTTGCCGTCTGTCATGGTGAAAGTAGGTCGGAGGAAGAGCAAATGTGCGGACACTCGAACAAGACACTCGAGCAGAGGTGATCGAGTGTAGTGGATGAACAAAAAGAGAGACGATTTGCTTCTGTAAAAGAGAGAACAACTAGAGAGAAATGTTAGAGAGAGAATGTATTTCGTGTGAATGGAAGGATAGAGGCTCCTCCTCCTTTTATAGAGGAGAAAAACAAGGGGGAGCCTTTTCAAATTCAAAATTTGAACTTGGATTAAATCAAATCTTTTTGAATTAAATGGAAAAGATATTGCATTAAAGAAAGATTTAACCCATTTTTCGGAGTAAATGTCTCCCCTTTCTCAGCTTTTGGCAGTTATAGGCTTGGAGGCATGTGAATAGGCATGTAGGCGGGACGCTCGAGCCTGACACTCGAGCAGGTTTGGTCGAGTGTCAGTTTGCCAAAAGCTGGCTGATGCTCGAGTGGGACACTCGACCAGGCGTGGTCGAGTGTTGGAGAGAGAGAGAGATTTGACCCTACTTGTCCCATGTGGGCCCCATTTTCCTGCAAAAGAGACCCAAAAAACCTTCCAAGTGCATGTAAGTCGAAATAGATGTATGAAAAAAAAATGATAAAATAGCAAATTTGTAAGGAAATATGCGAAAAGGAAGAAATTGAATGTATATACAGAGGATACCTTTGGGATTGCCTCCCAACTGCGCTTGTTTATAGTCTCAAGCTCGACTTTCCTCCTTTTTATTGGAGACGAGGTGGTTCATCGAGCAGAACCGAAGTTCCCTCGGGAATCGTGCTGTTCGCCAAGTAAGGCTTTACTCTATGACCGTTTACAGTGAATCCTTCTCCATTGCTATTGGCTAAAGTGACTGCTCCATAAGGTAAAACTTGTAATACTTTGAACGGACCAGACCACTTTGATCGTAGTTTTCCGGGAAATAGCTTGAGTCTTGAGTTAAAGAGAAGTACTTGATCACCAACTTTGATTGTTTTTCGCTGGATCTTTTTGTCGTGAGCTGCTTTTGTTCGATCCTTGTATGCTTTTGAGCTGTCATATGCTTCGAGTCTGATTTCTTCGAGTTCATGTAAGTCCATCTGCCTCTTTTCTTGTGCTGTCTTGATATCGAAATTCAAGAGTTTGGTTGCCCAAATCGACTTGTACTCTATCTCAACTGGTAAATGGCAGGATTTTCCATAGAGTAATTGAAAAGGTGTGCGGCCAATAAGTGTTTTGAAAGCAGTCCTATAGGCCCAAAGAGTATCATCCAATTTGGCGGCCCAATCACGTTTTGACAGCCCAACTATCTTCATCAAAATCGATTTGATTTGTCTATTAAAGACTTCAACTTGTCCGCTGGTTTGAGGATGATAAGGAGTTGCCACTTTGTGTTTAACCCCATGTTTCCTAAGCAAATTCTCGAAAACCTTGTTGACAAAATGGGATCCTCCATCGCTAATCACAACTCTTGGCACGCCAAATCTGGGAAATATAATGTGTTTGAAGAGCTTAAGTACCACCTTTGCATCGTTTGTAGGAGCTGCAATAGCTTCTACCCATTTAGAGACATAATCCACAACAACCAAAATGTAACTGTTTCCCAAAGAAGGAGGCTTAAATGGTCCCATGAAATCGATTCCCCAACAGTCAAACACTTCTATCTCCAAGATCGGATTCTGCGGCATCTCATTTCTCTTGCTTATACTGCCCATTCTTTGGCAGCAATCACATCTGGATATGAACTCTTGGCAGTCTTTAAAAATCGATGGCCACCATAACCCGGATTGAAGGATTTTCTGTGCTGTTTTGAATGCAGCAAAGTGTCCTCCATAAGTAGATCCATGACAATGTTCCAAAATTCCATTGACTTCCTCTTCTGATACACATCTTCTGAATAGTCCATCAGATCCTTGCTTGTAGAGATAAGGCTCATCCCAAAAATACTGCCTTACATCCCTAAAAAATTTCTTCCTTTGATGATAATTCAAGGTTTTAGGCAGCTCTCCTCCGACCAAATAGTTTACCAAATCGACATACCATGGTAAACATGTTCCCACAAACTTCGATCCGATCGAAAAACGTCTTCTTTGTCTGTGGGTTCGACACTCGAGCAGGTGGTGCTCGAGTGTCATGGTCGAGTGTTCGGTGGAAAAACTCAGAGTTGCTCTTCAGGCATAGAATCATTCATTGGAAGGGTTTCTTCAACCTGTATCCTTGATAAGTGATCGGCAACACCGTTTTCAACCCCTGGTTTATCGACTATCTCCATGTCGAATTCTTGTAGCAACAAAATCCATCTAAGCAGTCTAGGCTTAGCATCCTTCTTTTTCATCAAGTATCTTAGAGCTGCATGATCAGTATGCACAATAACTTTTGATCCAACCAGATAGGACCGGAATTTCTCAAAGGCGAACACAACTGCAAGCAATTCCTTCTCTGTGGTGGCGTATTTCACCTGGGCTTCGTCTAGTGTTCTACTAGCATAGTAGATCACATTCAGTTTCTTATCTATCTTCTGTCCCAGAACTGCTCCAACAGCATAGTCACTAGCATCACACATTATCTCAAAAGGGAGATTCCAATCGGGTGCTTGAACTATTGGTGCTGTTATCAAGGCGTCTTTAAGTTCGAGAAAAGCCTTGAGGCATTCCTCGGCAAAGACGAAATCCGCCTCCTTACAAAGGAGACGAGTCAAAGGTCTAGCAGTTTTCGAAAAGTCTTTGATGAACCGCCTATAGAATCCTGCATGTCCCAAGAAACTCCTAATGTCCTTGACAGTTTTTGGCGGTTGCAACTGAACCATAACCTCTATCTTGGCTTTGTCGACTTCAATGCCCCTTTCAGAAATCTTATGACCTAGAACGATCCCTTCTTTTACCATAAAGTGGCATTTCTCCCAATTAAGCACTAAATCCGTCTCAACGCACCTAGATAGAACCCTGCACAAGTTTGACAAACAAGAGGAGAAGGAAGAACCATAGACAGAGAAATCGTCCATGAACACTTCGACCATCTCCTCAATCAGATCCGAAAATATAGAAGTCATGCAACGTTGAAAAGTAGCAGGTGCATTACAAAGACCAAATGGCATTCTCCTATATGCAAATGTACCATAAGGGCAAGTAAAGGTTGTTTTTTCCTGATCATTTGGATGTATAGGGATTTGGAAAAATCCACTATATCCATCAAGGAAACAATAATATGAATGATTAGCCAACCTTTCAAGCATTTGGTCGATGAATAGCAAAGGATAATGATCTTTTCTAGATGCAGAATTCAATTTCCTAAAATCAATGCACATTCTATGTCCTGTAATGGTTCTAGTTGAAATCAAATCATCATTTTCGTTTCTAATGACAGTGACCCCTCCCTTTTTAAGCACACAATGCACAGGAGACACCCATTTACTATCAGAAATAGGATAGATTATATCAGCATCTAACAGTTTTAAAATTTCTTTCTTAACGACCTCCTTTAAATTCGGATTCAATCTCCTTTGAGGTTCCCTGCTAGAATAAGATTCATTTTCAAGGTGAATTCTGTGTGTGCATAAATCGGGAGAGATCCCTCTAATGTCAGACAGTGAGTATCCTAAGGCTTTTCTAAACCGTCTTAATTCAGAAAGCAACATGTTTAACTCATCATCACTCAATGCATTATTTACTATTACTGGATAAGTAGAGTTAGATCCAAGAAATGCGTACCTGAGCCCGGAGGGGAGTGGTTTGAGTTCCACTTTCGGCGATTTGAGCTCCGACCAGTCATCATCGAGCTGACACTCGACCTTAGTGTGGTCGAGTGTTATGGTCGAGTGTTGATTTCCAGAGGCTAAATCGGAATGCTCGAGCTTGGTGTGCTCGAGTGTTGAGGTCGAGTGTAAGGTTTCAAACTGTTTTTCACCTTTCAGTGATTTGCAAGAGTCCAACAGGCCTTTGTAGACCTCAGTTTCTTCGTATATGTATCCATCACAACCATCTTTTATTAAAGCAGTACCAAGGTGGTCTTTCTCCATCAATTCTCCAAACAGGTCCTTTGAAAGATCATCTGTTTCTTGCACCACGAACAGTTGACCCTCAATGGTCGGTTTTTTCATTATGCCACTGATGCTGAAAGTCATCTTGAAATCTTTTCCAAGGTTGAGTTCGATTTCTCCTTTTGGCACATTGATCACAGCTCCTGCAGTGGCTAAGAAGGGCCTTCCAAACAGCAAAGGGTCCTTTGGTTCTTCTCCCATATCTAGAACAACGAAATCCGTGGGGATTTCTACTCCTCCAACCCAAACTGGTAATTCTTCTAGAATTCCATGTGGAATCCTAACCGATCTGTCAGCTAGTACCAAGGATATCTTACAAGACTTGTATCTATCGAACCCTAATCGTTTGGCGACTGTTAGAGGCATTAGGCTGATCGATGCCCCTAAATCACACAAGCAACTCCTGAATGTGAGAGGTCCAAGCGAACATGGAATTGTGAATGTTCCTGGATCATCGAGCTTCTTAGGCACAACCTTTCTTTGTATAATAGCGCTGACCTCATGAGTTAACACAACCATCCCTTCGACTTCTTGTGTTCTGTCCTTGACTGCGTCTTTCAAAAACTTTTGATAAGGGGGCATTAGCATAAAGGCGTCTAGAATTGGTATTTTTACTTCAACGTCCCTCATCTGCTTTTCAAAGAGAGCTTTGTACTTGTCTGCAACATCCTTTTTGAATCTCTGCGGAAAAGGAAGCTGCGGTTTGAAAGGAGGTGGAACAAACGTCTTTGGGTCTTTTTGTATATCGGTTGTGTTTCTAGGCTGATCTTCGGACACTCGAGCAGGTGGTGCTCGAGTGTGTTGGTCGAGTGTCAAGGATTTCGGTTTTTTCGTGCTGATTTCTGTCTGTTCTTCGACCAAATTATCCCCCCCTTCTGGAAGGACACTGTCCTCAGTGTTCTCTGTTGGTTCAGCACGAATTAGCAATTCACGGCCACTACGGAGTGTAATGGCGTTGGCGTGATACTCCTTAGGATTTTGAACAGCTTTTCCAGGTAGCTGTCCGGTTTGTTTGTTGGTTGATGAAGATCCTTGTTGATTCTCTACATATTTGAGACGAGCATTGAGAGTCTCAAATTTGCAGTTGAGTTCATTATGTGAAGCATCGATCTTAGCATGTACTTCAGCAAATTTCCGTGTTAATTCGGAAGCGCTGGCTGTCTGTCCCTTTAGTATCTGCTGCAAGATGTCCATCACTTCAGGTGTTTGTTGTGGTGGTTGGGTGTTGTATCCAGTAGGTGGTTGGTGGTGTGTTTGCTGGTACTGTTGTTTGGGTATGAATGGTTTTGGTTGTGGTTGCGGATGTGGTTTGGGTGGGTACACCTGGTCGTTTGGATTCGCTACATTTGTGTTTCTGTAGGATAGGTTGGGGTTAGGTTTATAGCTGTTGAATTGTCTGAAATTGTTGCTTTGGTTCTGTACGAAATTGACCTCTTCAACCTCGTCATCGTCTTCTTCAACCCGTTCTGTTTCACTGACATGGTGTACTTGCTTATGGTGAGCTGAAAGTAGCTTGTCTAGTTTGTCTTGTATGGCTTTGAGCTCCTTTCTACTAACCATATCTGAATCCGTTACGCCTCTAGGAGTTCGATCATAGTCTTCACTGTATTGGCCGTCTGCTTAAGCTAAATTCTCCACTAATTCCCATCCATCATCGACATCTTTATTCAGAAAATTCCCATTGCTGGCTGTGTCTAGCAACATGCGTATCTTTGGGATCACGCCTCTGTAGAGAGTACTGAGAAAGGACTCAGTAGTGAAACCGTGATGAGGACATTGCGATTGGTACATCTTGAATCGTTCCCAAGCCTCAGAGAATGTTTCTGAATGGTTTTGCTTAAAACCAGAGATGGAATTGCGAAGTTTCGCAGTTCTGGAATTTGAAAAGAATTTGCCTAGAAATGCTTCTTTGCAGGCGTCCCATGATGTGATAGATCCTTGTGGCAAGTGTTTTTCCCATAGATGTGCTTTGTCTCCAAGAGAGAAAGGAAACAATCGCAATTTCAGAGCATCCTCACTAACCCCGTTTATTTTTGTCAGACTGGTTAGTCTTTCAAATTCATCAAGATGATCTAGTGGGTCCTCAGAAGGTAAACCATGAAATTTATTGTTCTGAACCATGGAGATCATTCCACTCTTAATCTCAAAGTTGTTATTGGTGATGGCTGGTGGGACAATTCCATGGCGTTGAGTGTGGATACTGGGAGCATCACCGGCACCAATGTGTCTAACTCTCCTAGGACGAGTTCCTAGTTCAGTAGCTTGTACTTGTTCTTCCATGTTAACCTGATCCGTGTATTCTTCGTTCAATCGGTTCCGTTGTTCTCGCAAGTATTCACGAGGCAAACGGTCTATTCTGTCAGAGTATGGAATGAGGTCTTCACTACCACGGGATCTGGTATTCATGCAAGCGATTTGTGTTGTCGGAATTAACACTCGAGCGGGTTGTGCTCGAGTGTAGTGATCGAGTGTTTCTTGGTTCTGCTAGAGCTTTCTGGAAACAGGAGAAAAATCAACGTGCTCGAGTTGTGTTGATCGAGCTTGTTGATCGAGTGTACCTGAAAGCAAAGAAAAAACCAGAAACGTTTTTAGAATAATAGTATAATAAAACTTAGTCTCAGAAAAGTGATTTTCCTAATTGTAGCTAACTAATCCCAGTTGGCAACGACGCCAATTTGATAAACAAGTTTTTGCGGTGTTTTCTCAAATACCAAACTGTCTATTTAATCAACTGCAGTACAGTATGGTGTCAATCCAATGGGAGAGTAACTAGCAATCAAGATATAATCTACTTATTCTAATCTAAGCCAGATTCGGTTTTAGCAAGTGGTTTATCTATCCTAGGTGATAACGAAATCTTAAAACAAAATGCTAAAAACGAAACACAGTATTAAAATGTAAAAAGCAGAGCATTAAAAGTAAAGCAATAGTGAAACTAATGATAAAGTGCAACACGAAATCTCAACCTAAAGCAGAGTATTAAAATCACGAAAATTCAATAGAGGAAAAACGGGTTCTCGAGGATTAGGATCAATGATTAGGGTATTCCTAGGGGTTCTAGACTTATCTATCAACCTATTTAGATGACCTCTAAGCAAGGAATCACAAAGTAATCACATTCGCTCTCGCGCAATGGGACCTCTCCTAAAAGACAACCTAACTTGACTCTCGCCCAACGATTGGAAATTCAAGAGGCCTTAAGTATGGACCTTACAAAGCCTAATAACACCCTAGACAATCAATCTCTTGAGCTAGGAAGATGCTATCTTAATTTAAGCATGTTCAAGTGATTCCCCAAACGCCTCTCGGGGGGGATTCACCAAGAGATCGAATTTCAATTGATCAGAAAGAAACAAGCATTAAGAGCACTTAAACTAAAGAGATCTAAGACCTTATTTAAACATAGACAAATCTAGAAATCCCTAAGGTTTCCCCTAATCTCACCCTTTCCTCAAGAACCCTAGACTAACTTACTCAGAATTCATGAAATAAAACATAGACTTAAAATCGAAAATCAATTGCATAAAACTTAAAGCTAAAAAATCTTAAATGCCTTAGTGAAAATATGAGACTCGAAATTTGCTAGAAAATTATTGTATATTGAAACTTGAAATTCTAGTACAATTTATAGATCAAAAGATCTTAAGGAAAAAGGAAAAATACTTAAAGAGAAAAAGGGAAAAATTCCCTTGAAAGAAAAATGGGAATTTCCTTTTAAAAGTTAAAAGGAAATTTCCCTAAGAAAGAAAAATAGAAAAGAACTAAAAGATAATTGGGCTTGCACAAAGGGGCTTTTGATGGGCCTTTTTCGCAGAGAAGCCCAAAGATTCAATCTTCGTCTAAAGTCTCAGTTCTGGTCCGTAAAGGCACTCGACCAAGTGATGGTCGAGTGTCATGCTCGAGTGTCGGAGACTCGAGTGACAAATCTTCTAGTTTGCATCTTGAACTTCAACCTTAGACCAGTTGATTCCTCATTGGTCTTCTTGTACTCCGAAATACTTCGTGATAAGCTCCAAAAAGTACCTAAAAGTCCCTTTTATGCAATGTATGCAATGCCCGATACTAATAATGCAAATTATGCTAAAAGGAACCTAAAACAATGATAATAATGCAAGTATGAATGCAAAACATGCTAAATAATGGTCCTAAAATGTGGTAAAATGCAGACACATCACTTCTCCAGCCTAAGAACAATTCTCAGGTTACGCTATCAACTGAGGAAATTCTTCCCATTCAACTTGTCCTTCTCAAGGACAGATCAAAGGGAGAATGAGTTGTTGTTATGGTTGTTGTTATTTGCCATAGCTGAAATTAAGAGAGGTAAGGAGTTTTAGTTATGATAGTTAAAGTGTTGAGAAATCTTAACATATTTAAGAAAACTCACATTGTGTTCAATCAATAGTTCCTCGATTGAATACAATTATCCCGAGATCCATAATTCAGAAAAATCTGAGTGAGCTGAGCTCATCGCCCAGACCTTAGTTATTTAGGTAAGCAACTTATTTGCTAGTTATATCACATATATAACTCGCGGGCGTGATTTGACATCTCATATGCAAAAATCACTCTGATGTCTCAAAGCTCAAGAAGGTCTTGATAGCTCAGTCAAGTTAATCAATCTCATAGTCATATGGTAATGGTTACCATCTGCCTCACCCATGTCAAAGTAGGTGTCTAACCCGAGCTAGCCCATCATACGATGAAACGAGTCTTGACAGTTGACGTGAAGTGGAAAGACATCAATTTCTTGATATTTTTGTGAGGAACTAAATTTTAACTTGAATGTATATCATATATGCACTCAAGAGGGTTAAAAGAAGATTTAAAAAATCAAATCAAAGGCTTTAAAATTTTATTTATGAATTTTCTAATCATGACCCTATGCCGGTTGGCTCCTGCTGGTTTTTCTCCAACTTGGTATAATTTTTCTCAAACTGATTGCGAGAAAACCAGATTCGGTCTAATCTTATTTACCAGATTATTCAGGGCTATTTTAAATTAGGTTATATTTTATTTCGGTTTATCACATGAGAATCCTGAAACCATAAACCCTAATTTTTTATTTCAATGAAACCCTAATTTTTCGATTTCAATGAAGCCCTAATTTTTTGATTTCAATGAAACCCTAATAATGCAATTCTAATTCAATTAAACAAACTTTTAATCAATTTATCAAGCATGAAAACATCAGATTTTATTAAGATTACAACCAGCTTAAATTTTCGATTTCAGCAATAGAGAACTCGATTATACCTGAAGTTTGGTTAGTGCAGCGGATATAAGATCAGGTATGAGATCAGCAAGTGCTCCAAGTGTAGCACCTCTATTGATAGTCCACACGCACGCAAGTAGGAGAGAAGTTGGCTAGAACTTTGTGTGCAATTCTCTTAGGATTTCGACTTGTGCAATCAGCGGCTAGGGTTTCTTCTATTGTCAAAAACGTGCCATATATCATATATATAGGGAGTTTAAGTTAACCTAATTAATTCCTAGGTGAACTAGGATTAATTTAGGCCCAGCCCAAAACACCTAATTAATTCCTAGTTGAATTAAGATTAATTTAGGCCCAGCTCAAAACACCTAATTAATTTCTAGTTGAATTAGGATTAATTTAGGTGTGGTCCAAAACACATGTTCTCATCCGAAATCATGCATTATTACGCTCAAGTCATGATTCATTCCTATAATGATTATTCTCTATTGAATTGTCTCCATTTGCTGAAGTGTGTGACCCAATAGGATCATATAGTACTAGCAGTGAGTATCTCAACTCACAGATTATAAGTGGACTCTAGCAACCCATTACAACCCCTAGTACCATATGACTTTGTCTAATCTCGATGTTAGAACCGACCACACGAGTAAGTACAAATGATTGAAGGACATTCCCAACATATAAACCATTAGTAAAACATGACAAGTGGAGTCACTAAGTGATCTCCTAATATCCCTAACATTAATCAATAGGTTCGTTTTAGTGTTCAAGTCCTTAGCCATATTTGTTTGCAGTTCATTAACTTGAGAGGGTGTCATCAGCTTAAGGAAAATACGCTTGTTTTCATGTGTGAAGTAATATTGATTGGTATGACCATAATGCGATGTTTTCTTATCAAATTGTGAAGTCCTACCCAACAAAAGTGGCTAGCTTGCATTGGGACTACATCGCATAAGACTTGGTCCTTGTATGGCCCTACACTAAATGTAACCAAAACTTGTTCGGAGACATTGATCATAAATTTATTATTCAACCACTTAAGATTATAGGGTTTCGGATGGGGTGTTGTTACAATAGAGAGTTTCTTGACCATGTAGGAACTCGCGACATTAGTACATGAGCCCCCATCAATGATCAAGCCACACACATTCCCACTTACCATGCACCGGGTGTGAAAGATGTTGTCGCGCTGGGTTGAGTCTTCCGGCAATGGACTAACACTAAGCATATGGCAGATCATAAGGAGTTCTCCAACCTCCAGCTCGGTGATGGTTTCCCCAACCTCGGCATCCTTGGGGAGTTCTTGCGGGTCGTCGGCCTCATCTTGGGATTCATACTCCCCGGTGGTCGTGAGGGTTACGAGCATAGTGGCCTCGCCCTAGGCATTTGAAGCATTCGATATCCCTGGTCCTTGCATCAGCGGGTTGAGGGCGCGGCTCGGGGCGCGAGTCGTTGTTCGGCTCTTGCGGCTTGAATTGGGAGTCGACGGTTGACTCCATGAGATGATGATGAGTTTGGGGACCAGCGCGGAAGTCCTTGGCCCCGGGACCGAATGGTGCTAGCACTTTTCCTCTTGATTTGTTGTTCCACTTGGATGGCCAAATGCAACATCTTTTCAAAAATCATGGTAGGTTTGGCGCTTGACCTTCCTTGTGATTCTTTCGTTCATATCATCCAAGAATTGAGCCATTAAAGCTTCCTCAGTCTCTTCGACTTGTAACCGGTTCCTTAGGTGCTCAAACTCTTCAAAATACTCTTCAACACTCTTAGTTCCTTGTATAAGCCTTCTAAACCGTCTTTGAAGATCTTGGCTATAATATTGAGGAATGTACCAACGCCTCATCAAGGCCTTCATGGTAGTCCAATTGGGCAAAGTCACTCATAATTCCTCCTTCGATCATCCACACCTCGGTCCCACCATGTAAGAGCATGATCCGTGAGTTGGGCGGCGGTGAAAGTGACTTGGTGTTGATCCGGGTAGCTGTAGCAAGAGAACACCTTCTCCATACGCCCTTCCCATTATAAGTACGCCTCCGAATCTACCTTCCCGGCGAAGGTGGGAACGGTGAGCTTATAAGATGGTCCGGTTTGATTGGGACCCATGGGTCGATTGTCATCTCGGCATTGGTGTCTCCGCCTTGGGTATTCTGGATATTCCTCGGACGAGTAATCCTCGACCTGTCCTTGGTCGTGCTATTGTCCGGGAGGCGTTGAAACTCTCGGGTCGCGGAAATGTGGTTCTCGTTGGACGGTTGGCCGAACGAGGTCTAATCGGTTGATTCGCTCATCAATCTAGCCCAGCTGTGCTTGGATTTGAGTGAGGACGGCTCCAATTTCAGGTGGAGGAGTCGGTGCTATTGGTGGATCTTGGGCCGCCATTGTACGGACGACGGCGTACAGATTCCGATGTACCAGAAAAAGTACGGACGGCGGCGAAGGTCGCTGGAAAAGCAGGTCTGGCGATGGCAGGTCGCCAGAGAATGTGGTACGGACGGCGGTGTACGGATCGCAGTTGCGGCCGTACGGGTTGGCGGTCGGCGGGAGGTACGGATTGGCTATCGTACACAAAGAACACAAAGATTCAAAATCGACTAAACGACAGAAAAAACTTCAAATGAGTGGGTTTCAACTCTACTAGAACAAAACTAAAGCAAGACTCAAGCTTTTAACGCAAAACAGAACCGAAAAAAAACAAAGACTCAGACTTTTGAAGAGAAAAACCGAAAAGAGACGAAAGGAAAATACACGGCGAAGCAAAGACGAATTTTTTTTTGATTTTTTTTGAAAAAGCGGAAAATAGCAAAGGAAACCAGAGAGGATAGATACAACCGTGTGGGATCTTTGGCTCTGATACCAAAAACTGATGCGTCACGCAGCTATGGTGGGCTTTGCCAGAGGAACATGACGATCGAAAACGGTACAGAAATCGAATATCGGGTTGCGAATGGGTTGCGAGGGTGGAGGAGGTTACAGATAAGTCTCGATCTATAATCTCCAAGAGAATGGTTCCAAATGGGTACGAAAAGAGGGAATGGAATGAGGTAGCGACATGTTAGCGATGGTTCTTCTCACGATACGGCCAAACTTAGCCGCCGTGAGCCCGGTTCGACGGTGGCTAAGTTTTATATGCGAGTCGCATGTAAAGAGAGAAAAAGAGAAACTTGTTCTTTTATAAAAATGAGGCTAACCCCTTTACAAAGACATAAGAAGCATTTATATAGGCGCGCTTATAAAACTCTAAACATTTGGGTCAAACTTAAAGAAAAATGCGGGTCAACAAAGTAGATGTGTCCTTATTACAACCAAGAGAAAGAAACCTTAATTGCTTTATTATAATAGGCGGAGAAATTGCCAAGACATACGGAGATGCGTGACCATGCGCTAAGTGCCTTGGCCTCATTAATACCTCCCTTGAAAAACCACTTGGGACAAATCCAAGGTGAGGAAGAAGAGTACCAGACTTCCTTAACGGCTTTGGGTCTTCATCCAGTGATGGTGAAAACCATTCGGATAACCTCCGTCGGGTCGCGTCAGGCTTGGTTGTATGACCGCGGGTCATACAACGTTACGAACTTGGCTGCGTAATTGTTGCACTAGGTCTAGACCTTTTGGGCAGCTGTCTTGGATCTAGTAGTGATTCATGGGTCGATCGTTGGTACTTGGCTAGTGTTTTGTGTCCCGCGAGTTATTCCCTCGTCCGTTCCGTCGTCCGGGTGTGTTCCGATAGGTCGGGATTCATCAATTGGCGTGAAGGAGCGAGTTGAAATAGCAACAATCTTCGGTTTAATATACTAAACGTGGGGGCTACTCGAGTCAACATTCCGTGGTTCCACCACCTTGCTTAATTGAAGGCAAGTTGAAACAACAACAATCTTAGGTTTGATATACCTAAGGTGGGGGTTACTCAAGTTCTTTCAAGACCAAGGACTATCCTTACAATTTGGAGTGGCGATTTCTTCACGATTCCGCGTCATTTGGTATCAGAGCACACTTCCAAATTAGTTAATCTTTTCATTTTATATATATTCATCTTCTATCTTTTCATCTCTACCTTTCCAACTTCTATCTTTTCATTTTCTATCTCTTCATCTTCTAACTTTTCATCTTCTATCTTTCCAATTTTTATCTTTTCATATTTTCTTCTTGATTAATTAAAGTAAAAAATTGAAAAAAAGAATATCTATAAAAAAAGAAAACAAAAAAAAAACAAAAAAGAAAAAAAAAAATTCTTCATCTTCTATTATAAATAAATAAAAAATCTTGTTCATTGTTTGTTTTTGTACCAAGATCTATCTAATATTTGAGTTGTGTGATACTTGTTAGGTCATTGACCCTTGGGGAAAGCAAATCAACGAGTGTTTGATTAATTTTATAAGACATTTTGAGATTCAAAAAAGAGAGGAAAAAGACGTAAGGTTATGAGAATATTTGAGAGAAAATCCAATAATTTGAGGGAAACACTTATGTGTCAAACACTTGAGAGATTGTGAGCCATTTTTCTATTAACAAATCTTTTTTACAGGATCTAAGTATGTCAAAAGACAATATAGACAATCTGGAGGGTGAGCAAATACAAGGAATTCCAAATCTCCAAATTCAAGTTTTGATGGGAGAGATGACCCGTTTGTTGAGAGTTGAGATGCAGGCAGTCAATGAACGTTTGGATCAAGTTCAAAATGAGATAACACTTAGGCAACAACCTCGGCTGCCTAACGTACAAGGAGATCTACCACCGACAGAAGTACAAAGAGGCGGTGTTGACTACTATTGTCGAGATGAACACTCATCTAACTCGAGTCGAAAGAGACCTACACGAGCTAGGGAAGAAAGAGGTCGGGCTGAAGATAATTTAAGGGGACTTAAGTTGAAAATTCCATCATTTCAAGGAAAGAACGATCCAGATGCCTATCTCGAATGGGAGAAAAAGATTGAACTTGTTTTTGATTGTCAAGACTATTCAGATTTCAACAAGGTACAAGTTGCAGCCACTGAATTTTACGATTATGCTATTAGTTGGTGGGATCAAGTGGTGACAAGCAGGAGAAGAAGTAGAGAAAGACCCATTGAGACTTGGGAAGACATGAAAACCTTGGTGAGATGATGGTTCGTTCCTTGTCACTATCACTGAGAGTTACATCAAAAACTTAGGAGATTGGTGCAAGGCAACCAAAGTGTAGAGGAATATTTTTCAAGAGATGGAAATACTTATGATGAGAGCCGATATAGACAAAGATCGTGGGGCTACCATGGCCAGATTTCTTAGTGGTTTGAATCGTGAGATCCAAGACCGAGTAGAGATGCAACACTATGTGGAATTGGAAGATATGTTGCATAAGGTTATCTTGGTGGAACAGCAGCTCAAGAGGAAGGGTAGCACACGTCAAACTTATGGCACGACATCTATTACTCAACGTCCTAGCTACTCACGCAAAGAGAAAATGGTTCCAAAGCCAAAGTTTGAATTCAAGCCGAATAATATCCGGCAAGAGGTCAAAGGTAAAGTTGAACCCTTTTATACAAGAAACTGTGATGTGCAATGTTTTAATTGTCATAGCAGGGGACATTATGCAAATGAATGCTCAAACAAGAGGGTCATAATACTTAGAGCCAATGGAGAGTATGAAACTGAAGAATAAGTGGTTTCAGATTCTATATCATCTCAAGATGAGCTAGAGTTACCTGCAGCCAAAGGTGATCTTTTGGTAGCTAGAAGGTCTTTGAGTGTGCAAGGTAAACTAGAGGAGAACGTGCAGCGTGAGAATCTATTCCACATGCGATGTCTTGTTCTTAATAAGGTGTGTAGTCTTATATTTGATGGAGTGAGCTGTACGAATGTGGCGAGTACTACACTTGTGGAGAAACTGGGATTGACTACTCGAAAACATCCCAAGTCGTATAAGCATTAATGGTTAAGTAAGTTTGAAGAACTCAAACTGCCAAAACAAGTTGTGGTTCCATTTGGCGGGAAGTATAAGAACGAAGTGATTTGTGATATTGTGCCAATGTAGGCTGGGCATATTCTTTTTGGGAGACCGTGGCAGTTTGATCGGAAAGCCGCTTATGATGGTTTCACCAACAAGTATTCATTTGGTTATAAGGGGAATATTGTTACGTTTGTTCCTATGACTCCTAATGAGGTCTACCAAGATTATTTGCTGCTAAAGCAACGTGAGGAGAAAGCTATGAGTGACTCAAACACAAAACACCAAAAAGAAAGTAAGATTGAGAGAGAAACACTAAAAATAGTGAGCTTAAGAGTGAAACACACAAAGAGAGAAAAGAGAGAAAACACCAAAATTTCTTTGTGAGGTCAAGTGAGATAAAGAGAGCTTTGGTTTCACATCAGCCTATATTTGTACTTATGTACAAAGAGGTATTTATGAGTTCTACTAACCTTGACCCCGGTTGGCCTAGTGGTGTTTCTTCTTTGTTGCAGGATTTTGGAGATGTATTTCTGGATGAGAATCCTAGTGGTCTACCTCCAATCCGAGGGATTGAGCATCAAATAGACTTTGTACTCGGAGCATCCATTCAAAACCGTCCAGCCTATAGAACCAATCCGGAAGATACCAAAGAGTTGCAAAGGCAAGTGAGTGAGATGATGGAGAAAGGATATATTCGTGAGAGCATAAGTCCATGTGTCGTGACCGTTTTACTAGTTCCTAAGAAGGATGGAACTTGGCACATGTGTGTTGATTGTAAATACATCAATAATATCACTGTAAAGTATAGACACCCAATTTCTCACTTAGATGATATGTTAGATGAGCTCCATAGTTCTTGTGTTTTTTCTAAAATTGATCTTAAGAGTGGATATCACCAAATTCAAATGAAAGAAGATAAATGGAAAACAGCTTTTAAAACAAAACATGGTCTTTAAGAGTGGTTAGTCATGCCTTTTGGATTAGCTAATACACCCAGCACGTTCATGAGGTTAATGAACCATGTTTTGAGACATTTTATTGGTTTTTTTGTGGTTGTCTACTTTGATGATATTCTGGTTTTTAGCAAAAGTTTGGAAGAGCACATTGATCATTTGAAAATGGTTTTAGGTGTACTAAGAAAGGAAAAGCTATATGCTAACTTAAAAGATTGTACATTTTGTTCAGATAACCTTATGTTTCTAGACTTTGTTGTAAGTGCACAGGGCATTCAAGTAGATGGGAAAAAGAAAGCTGAGATGGTCAAGAAGCTTCATGAAAAGACGAGGCTTAACATTGAGCAAAAGACTAAGCAATATCAAAAGCAAGCCAATAAAGGAAGGCGTGAGAAAAGCTTTACACCCGGAGACTTAGTTTGGGTTTACATGAGGAATAACCGATTTCCAGCTCAAAAGAAGTCTAAGCTAATGCCAAGAGCCATTGGACCATTTCGAGTCTTGGAAAAGATCAATGAAAACTCATACAAGATAGACTAACCAAGAGAGTACAAAATCAGTTTTAGCTTTAATATTTCTGACTTGATTCCTTTTGATGCAGATGAATTTGATTTGAGGTCAAATCCTTTTCAAGAGGAAGGGGATGATATGATCATGGAAAGAAGCAAGAAAGCTAAGAAGAACTTGGAGCTAAGCAATGATGATCACCAGAGAGCTTTGGAGATTTCAGTCGGTCCAACTACATGATCACGGGCTAAACAAATCAAGGAGAGCATTTGTAAATTTAATGAAGTCCTTTTGGACAAATAACAACATAAGGAATTCATTTGACCTTATAGTTGCCAAATCCAAACCACTTTGAGTCTTCTACAAGTCCAAGAGAAGTCCTAAATCAAGTCTTAAAGTCTAGCCCATGAATAGTAACGAATTTGGAAGACTAAAAGATATTTTGGAGACCAAAAGTTCAAGAGTCATTCTCATTCAAGTCATAGTAAATTGTGACATTTACTTGTCATTTACTTAGTAGTCTTTACTCTTCATCTTTAAGACATTCAATAAGTCTAAGGGAATCTAGAGAGTCCTTTCTTTTCTTTATAAACTCATATAATTCTCATTTGTGAGGATCCAACTTTTTATCAATCAATTTGAGAGTGATTCTCTTTTGTTCTTTGTGAACTTTTTGATCTTCCTTGGTGTGTCATATCCAAGGGATCAAACTGGTTTACCAAGTGATTTTCATCACACTTGTGTGGCCATTCCTAGCCATTGGCGTGAAGGGACGAGTCGAAACAGCAACAATCTTTGATTTAATATACTAAAGGTGGGGGCTACTCGAGTTAACATTTCATGGTTCCACCACCTTGCTTAATTGAATGCGAGTTGAAACAACAACAATCTTAGATTTGATATACCTAAGGTGGGGGTTGCTCAAGTTCTTTCAAGACCAAGGACTATCCTTACAACTTGGAGTGATGATTCCTTCGTGATTCCGCGTCATCTACTCACTCATAATAATGAACATAAACCCATAAATTGCAATAAAAGACATATATAGAAAGATCATTAAAAACTGAAGAAAAAAATAGACTTAAATCCTTCAGATTCTTAACACATCAAATTAGATCTAAGAAACAATCTAAAAATAGTCAAGGAGAAAAGAGAGAAAGACTTTGCTGTTTTTTGGTTAAAAGAGTTCTTCCTTAGGGTCTAGTTGGCTAAGTGTATTTATATCCCAAGGCCAAGACCCTAAAAAGTATACAAAAGTCATCAATCGCTGCTTCAGGGGTCTTCAATCGCCACTCCATGCGAGTTCAAGAGGTAAGTCCAGGTTTCAGGGCTTAATCAGTTTGTAGAAATTTGGCCCATCCTTAGGGTGACAGGCGAGCAGGGAGGGTGCGAATCAAATTCTTGGCTTCAAAAATTGGGCCCATCCTCAGTGTAACAGGCAAGCTGGGAGGGTGCGAATCAAATTCCAGACTTCAGAAATTTGGCCCATCTGCAGGGTCATCCTTGCAATCGTTAAGCCAATTTTACTCCATAATACACCAAATTCAGCTTTTTTGCACCTAAGTGTCTCCAAATGCATGATGTATGCAAAAATGCTCCTAAAAGACCCTCAAGTACATAGAATGCTATGGATGAGGATGCAATTTTACCTAAAATATGTTGCTAATGTGGTCAAAATATGAACATATCAACTCCCCAAACTTAGTTCTATCTTGGCCTCAAGCAAGTGCAATGAACTAAGAAGGAAGAGATGTGCAGACACAGGGAATATCCTGCCACTAACAAAAAACTCACCAAGATGCTCAAATAAATTTACAAGTTTGCCTATATCCCTTAGGAAAGACCACAATCTAATTGCACCAACTCTTGGCACCTGATTCCTTATTTCTACAATATACTGGTCTCAAAAGGGACTATAAATCAAAGAACTTGTAATTCAACTTTCCTAAGCTTAGCAAGACCTTAACTTAAACTTTGGTAGCTCTCTCTCTCTCTCTTATTTATTTCAGCTGCACTTATTCAATTTAGTTTAACAGCTCAATATAAGTGGATATACACAAGCGTGAAAGGTGATAGGTTTACACCTCCTCCCAGCTGCTTCATGAACTACATGAGAGACAAATGGGCAGACACATGATTGAGAAAGTACGAGTTTAGGCACAACCTCAGCTGCTTCATCATACCAGATTACTCGATAGGAAGGTGGATTTACACAAACGCGAGAAGGTATGCACAATCCCGGTTGCTTCATCTTACCGAAGACACGCAAAGGCATACGGGTTTACGCACACCTCTGGTTCGTTTATGGCATCCTAGCATTTTAACAATACAACCCCAAATTCTGTTTTTTGTAAAGAGAAAGATTTCCCACAAACAATAGGTCAAGATTATCAATTGGAAGGTGATGTGTCTACATTTTAACACATTTTAGATGCATCATTTAGCATATTTTGCATTCATATTCATAGTATCATCATCATTCTAGAGTCTTTTAGGTCCATCTTGCATACTTAGGGTCTTGCATTACATACATATGCATATGGAGTGATTTTAGGTACTTTTATAGCATAATTTGGAGGATTAGAGACTTTGTGAAGACGTATGAATGAAACGATCAATCTAGGAGCAACATTCGGAACATGAATAAGAAGATTTGGTCAAAATCAAGACGCTCGACCACCACTTGGTCGAGTGCTTTTCATCCGCCTGAACTGTTGACTTTTTCAGAGTTGACTTTTTCTAGGGCTTTTTATGAAATGGGTATAAATAGACCCCTAATGTCATTAACAACAAAAAGACCCACGTTTTTACTTTACTCATAATCAAAAAGACTTTTTCTTTTGTAATCTCTCCCCTTGAATCTTAGATCATTGTTGATCCTTTGGTTATTTGATTTTTTGTCTTTAATCATTGTTGTTCATCTCTTCTTGATCTATCTTTTGATGTTATCAATTTCAATTTCTAGGTTTGAGTTTTTGTTCATGAAGTTTGAGTAGATCCATTAGGGTTCTTGAGGAGATGGTGAGATTAGGGTAGATCTAGGGATTTCCAGACTTTTTTAGGGTTGAATAGGCTTAGATCTCTTCAGTTTAAGTGAGCTTAATGCTTATTTCTCTTTGAACAATTGAAATCTGAGTTTTTGGTGTTTCCCACCTATAAGGTGTTTGTGTAAATGCTTGAAAGAGCTTAAATTGAGTTAACCTTTTCTAGCTCTCGAGATTTATTGTCTAGGGTGTTATTAGGATGTTTTAGGTATGTATTTAATGCCTCTTAAGCTATTAATCGTTGATAAGGATCAAGTCTGGTTGTAGCTTAAGAGAGGTCTCATTGCATGAGAATGAATGTGATTGATGTGATCCCTTGCCTAGAGGTCATGTAAATAGGTTTATAAACAAGTTTGGAACCCCTAGTGATGTTTTGATCATTGATTCTTACCCTCAAGAACCCATCTTCTTCCTTGATTAAGTGTTTCATTTTATGCTTTGTTTTTGGTTCAAATCTTTGTTTTGTGCTTGTTCTGTTTTTGCACGTTGCTCTCTTTTTGCACTCTGTTTTTACTCTGTTTTTACTCTGTTTTTACTCTATTTTCACGCTCTGTTTTAGTACTATGTTTCTATCAAGTTCAATTTTCATCAAAATTTATACCTTAATCATTATTGGTTTGGATTAGGTTGAGTTGATTGTGTTCTGATTGCTAGTTGCTTGCCCACTTAGACTAACACCTTACTGTACTGCATTGATTGAATATAACAATAGATTTATTTGATAGTAAAAAGACTGTTATTAGAAGGAAAGTGTTTGATGTATCTAAAGGCCCTAGATAGACAAATATGATTCAATTAAAAGGAATCAGAGCACACAAACACCAAGCGTTCAAAAGGGAAAAACCATAAGTCTAAGAGTTCACTATGGTTCCTTTCAACCTAGCAAGATTTTCTATCTTAAGCAAGATGATTCCCACAAAATGCAGCTAGACTCAATCCTAAGTGAAATGCATAAACACTTTGTTTTTGATTTTCTATGTCATAGATGAGAAAGATCAAAAAAACTTTTTGGATTTTTGGAAAACTTATATGAATGCATGAAAAATCAAACGAAAATCTCAGAAGCATAGTTAGTAACCTCAAGAACCCTCCCCAAAACTTGAATCACAAGGGCCCTGTGTATAAAAGGCTGAAAGAGAATTCTAGACAAGCAAAGTAATACAGATGCAATTGTGGAAGAATGAAATAGTTGGAGCTTAGGTACCTAATGGCTGAACTCGCCTCCCTCATGGCGAGTTAGGCTGAGCTCGCCCAACATACAGGCGAGCTGGACCAGGGAGTGCAGCTACATTGTTACCAAAACTGGTTTTTCTCATCCCTAGTGATGTCTTTATGCTTTTCTCTCATAACCATATCATCTCAGTGACTGTCCCAGACTCATTCAGATCACTTTCTTGCATGAAAACCTTTCCAAGCATGAGCTATATAGATAGAGCCGGTTTAGTATGGGATGACCTGAAAAACAGACGACCAAACCCAAGAACAACGAAAGATAGCAGAAGTAAACAATAAAAAAAAGCAAATGATATGTACAAGGATATTCATGAGACTTCCTCCCAAGTGAGCTTGTTTTAAGTCTTAGAGCTTGACTCTTCAACTCTTTGAAACGAGAGGAGGTTCATCGAGAAGAGTTGTGGTCTTCTCGGGTATGTTGACATCATCTAAGTAAGGCTTCACTCTTTGACCATTTACTGTGAAGCGCTCTCCATTTTTATTGATCAGAGTGATTCACCAAATGGTAGGACCTCATGCACGAGATATGGACCAAACCATCTAGACTTCAGTTTCCCTGGAAACAACTTGATTCTTGAATTATACAAAAGCACTTGATCATTTGCTGAGATTTTCTTTGGAGTTATCTTTTTGTCGTGGAGAGCTTTGTCCTTTCTTTGTATATCTTGGAACTCTCATAAGCGTCAAGCCTTATCTCCCCTAACTCATGTTGTTCGATTAGTCTCCTTTCTTAGGTAGTTTTTAAGTCAAAATTCAAGAATTTGGCTGTCCAAGTCGCCTGATATTCTATCTCCACTGGCAGATGACAAGATTTCCCATATAGTAGCTGAAATGGTGTCCTCCCAATTGGAGTTTTGTGAGCTGTCTGATATGTCCATAATGCATCATCTAGCTTTGCAGCCTAGTCTCTTCTTGATTCCCCTACAACTTGGGAGAATATTGCTTTTATTTGCTTGTTATACACTTCAACCTGGCCACTGGTCTGAGGATGGTAAGGAGTCAATACCTTGTGTTTAGCCCCATACTTCTTTAATAGGCTTTCGAAGGACTTGTTAATGAAATGGGAGCCTTCAATAGTAATCACAACTCTCGGAACTCCAAATCTTGGGAATATGATGTTCCTGAACAATCTGATGACCACCTTGGCATCATTGCTTGGGCATGACACTGCTTCTACCCAGTTTGAAACATAATCCACAACCACTAGTATATAGGTATTCCCTACTAAAGGTGGGTTGAAAGGTCCCATGAAGTCTATACTCCGGCTGTCTAACACTTCTATCTACAAAATCAAGTTTTGAGGCATATAGTTTCGCTTACCTATGTTTCTTACTCGTTGGCATGGGACACAATTGGAGATAAAAGCTTGAGTGTATTTAAAGATTGTTGGGCCCCATAATCTAGCTTGCAAGATTTTGTGGACAATTTTGAATGTAGTAAAATCACCGCCATAGGCTTAACCGTGACAATGCTCTCATACTCCCTTAGCATCGTCCTCAATTATGCATCTTCTAAACAATACATCACTTCCTATCTTGTATATGTAAGGTTTATACAAATAGTAGTAATTCGCATCCCTGAAGAACTTTTGCTATTGGGATATGTCCATGTCGCTTTGTACCTCCCTAACCACCAGACAAGTTACTAGGTCTTCATACCATGGAAAGTGAGTCCCTGCGAGTTTGTTTCTAACTTCATCTATTTTTCCAACAAGTTTTATGCTCAAATCGCTGCCTTGGCTGGGGAGCATGGGCGACGAGTCAGAGTCTTTACAACCATGAGCTTTTCTTTGGACATAGAGTCATTTATGGGTATTGGATCCTTTCGAACCATTATAGACAAGTGATTTGCAACCCCGTTTTCTACTCTAGGCCTATCTACTATCTCCATGTCAAATTCTTGCAGAAGCAAAATCCACCGTAGTAACCTTGGTTTAGCAACCTTTTTCTTCATTAGGTACTTCAATGATGCATGATCAGTATGGACTATCACCTTGGATCTGACCAGGAATAAAAAAAACCTCTAACTACAATTATAAATTCATGATCTAAATTTTTAATATGCAAACAAAACAGCTAGAAGCTCCTTAGAAGTAGCATACTTAACCTGAGTTTCATCCAATGTTCTGCTGGCATAATAAATCACATTCAGCCCCTTTTCGTTTCTCTACCCGAGTACTTGATGTGTCTGCATTTTACAACATTTTAGGGCCATTATTTAGCATTTTTTGCATTCATACTTGCATTATTATCATAGTTTTAGGTTCTTTTAGGCATAATTTGCATACTTACTGTTGGGCATTGCACACATTGCATAAAGGGTATTTTTAGGCACTTTTTGAAGCATTTCATGAAGAATTTCGGACTACAAGAAGACCAATGGAAAATAGGCTGGCCTAAATTTGAAGTTCAGGATGTGATCTAGAAGATTTGGCATATACCAATGACACTCGAGCATGACACTCGACCACACTTGGTCGAGTGGATTTTTTGGACCAGAACGTTGACTTTTGACAGAGTCGACTTTTCTTTTGGGCTTTTTGTAAAAAGGGCCCTATGGTACCCATTTATGTGAAAAGACAAAAGCCCAACTATTTTAGGTCTTTTTCCATTTTTTCTTTCTAAGGAATTTTCCATTTCTTCTTTCTAAGGAACTTTCCATTTTTCTTTTCAAGGAATTTTCCATTTCTCTTCTAGGGAATTTTCCTTTATTCTCTTTAAGCCGTTTTCTTTTTTTACTTTCTAAGTAATTTTCCTTTTTACTTTAAGACTTAAAGATCTTTGTTGATCTATAAATTGTAGTAGAATTTCCACTTTTAATATACAATCTTTTCTAGCAATTTTCGATCTCTATCTTTACAAAGCAATTTATGATTTTTAGTCTTAAGCTTATGCAATTGATTTTCGATTTTGAGTCTATGTTTTACTTCATGAATTCTGAGTAATTTAGTCTAGGGTTCTTGAGGAAAGGGTGAGATTAGGGGAAAACTTAGGGATTTCCAGATTTGTTTATGTTTGATTAAGGTCTTAGATCTCTTTAATTTAAGTGTTCTTAATGCTTGTTTCTTTCTAATCAATTGAAATTCGATCTCTTGGTGAATCCCCCCCGAGAGGCGTTTGGGGAATCACTTCAACATGCTTAAGTTAAGATAACATCTTCCTAGCTCAACATGCTTAAGTTAAGATAACACTCCATACTTAAAGCCTCTTGAATTTCCAATCGTTGGGCGAGAGTCCCATTGCGCGAGAGCGAATGTGATTCCTTGCTTAGAGGTCATCTAAATAGGTTGATAAATAAGTCTGGAACCCCTAGGAATACCCTAATCATTGATCCTCAACCTCGAGAACCCTCTTTTCCTCTATTGAATTTTCGTGATTTTAAGACTCTGCTTTTAGGTTGAGATTCAGTGTTGCACTTCATTTTGTTTTACTATTGCTTTATTTTCAATGCTGCATTTTTACATTCTATTTTCATGTCTCGTTTTTAGCACTTTGTTTTAGTATTTTGTTTTCACCTAGATTAGGACACTACTCACTTAATCGAATCTGGCTTAGATTAGGATAAGTAGATTTCATCTTGATTGCTAGTTACTCTCCCAGTGGATTGACACCATACTGTACTACAATTGATTAGATAGACAGTTTGGTATTTGAGAAAACACCGTAAAAACGTCTTTATCAAATTGGCGCCGTTGCCAACTGGGTTTTAGTTAGCTACAATTAGGAAAATCACTTTCTGGTTTTTGTCTGCTTTCAGGTACACTCGATCAACAAGCTCGACCACCTCAGCTCGAGCTCTTTGATCTTTCCTCTGTTCCCAGAAAGTTCGACCAGACCCCAGAAACACTCGATCAGTACACTCGAGCATTCCGACAACAAAAACAACTTGCATGAATACCAGGTCCCGTGGTAGTGAAGATCTCATCCCATACTCTGACAGAATAGACTGTTTGCCTCGCGAAGATTTACGAGAACAATGGAACAGATTGAACGAAGAATACACGGATCAGGTGAACATGGAAGAACAAGTACAAGCTACTGAACTAGGAACTCGTCCTAGGAGAGTTAGACACATTGGTGCTGGTGATGCTCCCAATATTCACACTCAACGCCATGGAATTGTCCCACCAGCCATCGCCAACAACAACTTTGAGATTAAGAGTGGTATGATCTCCATGGTCCAGAACAATAAATTTCATGGTTTACCTTCTGAGGATCCACTGGATCATCTTGATGAGTTTGAAAGATTAACCAGTTTGACAAAGATAAATGGGGTTAGTTAGGATGCTCTGAAATTGCGATTGTTTCCTTTCTCTCTTGGAGACAAAGCACATCTATGGGAAAAACACTTGCCACAAGGGTCTATTACATCTTGGGATGCCTGCAAACAAGCGTTTCTAGGCAAATTCTTTTCCAACTCCAGAACTGCGAAACTTCGCAATTCTATCTCTGGTTTCAAGCAAAACCATTCTGAGACATTCTCTGAGGCTTGGGAACGATTCAAGATGTACCAATCACAATGTCCTCATCATGGGTTTACTACTGAGTCACTTCTTAGCACTCTCTACAGAGGCGTTATTCCCAAGATCTGAATGTTGCTAGACGCAGCAAGCAATGGGAACTTTCTGAACAAGGATGTAGATGATGGATGGGAATTGGTTGAGAACTTAGCACAAGCAGATGGCCAATACATTGAAGACTATGATCGAACTCCTAGAGGTACAGCTGATCCTGACATGGTTAGTAGGAAGGAACTCAAAGCCATACAAGACAAGCTGGATAGGTTGCTCTCAGTTCATCAAAAGCAGTACATCATGTGAGTGAGTCAGAACAGGTTGTAGAGGATGAAGATGAGGTAGAGGAGGTCAGTTTTGTGCAGAATGAGGGTAACAATTATGGGCCTTTCAACAACTACAAACCCAACCCAAACCTCTCATACAGGAACACCAATGTGGCTAATCCCCAAGATCAGGTGTATCCACCAAAACCGCACCACCATCCTCAATCCAAACTCTTTGTCCCAAAACATCAATACCAGCAAACTCATCACCACCCACCTACTGTACCACAAAATTATGAATACCACAACACTACCCAACCCCAACAAACTGAGGTAATGGACATCTTGCAGCAAATCCTCAAAGGTCAGACAGCTACCACCTCTGAAATAACCAGGAAATTTGCTGAGGTACACACTAAGATAGATGCTTCCCATAATGACCTCCATTGCAAGTTTGAGACTCTTAATGCTCGCTTCAAGATTTAGAGAACAAGCAAGCTTCCTCCTCTGCAGTTAAGACTATTGGGCAACTACCAGGAAAAGCCATTCAAAACTCCAAGGAATACACTGCCTAATCCATTACATTGAGAAGCAGAAAAGAGATCTCTCCACAAATACGACATGGTAAATTCACTGAGGACAGTGACATTCAATTTGGGGAGGACAGCCTTAGTCAGAAAAAGGCTGAAAATATCGAGAAAAAGCCTCACAAATGAACACTCGAGCATGACGCTCGAGCTGGAACTGATCGAGCATGACGCTCGAGCTGGAACTGATCGAGCATTATGTTCAAAACCACACAATGAGACACTCGAGCAGGACACTCGAGCAAGGCTAGGTCGAGTGTCCCCTTACCAACCTCCAAAACATGATATTTTGCACGATATGCACAAGTCTTTTACCCTTCCTCCTTTTAAACCTCAACTACCCTTCCCACAAGGACGTAATGATTAAGTACAAGGCTCTTTTTGACAAGCAAATAAAGGATGCTGAGGTAAAGATACCTATACTTGATGTTTTCATGCTAATGCCTCCTTATCAAAAATTTTTGAAAGATGTTGTGAAGGAAAGAACAAATGAGCTAGAGGGTATGGCAGTAAAGACTCTTGAGTGCAATGCCATCTTAGAGAGAATAATAGTGCAAGACAAGCTAGATGATCCTGGGACATTCACTTTACCATGCTCATTGGGTCATTTAACTTTCAGAAAATGTTTATGTGATCTTGGAGCTTCAATTAGCCTAATGCCACTATATGTTGCTAAGAGGTTGGGGTTCAACAACTACAAGTCTTGTAAGCTCTCTTTGATTCTAGCTGATAGTTCTATCCGTTTGCCATATGGTTTACTGGAAGATATACCTATAATGGTTGGTAATGTTGAGGTTCCCACAGACTTTGTGGTGATTGATATGGATGAGGAACCACAAGATCCACTACTCCTTGGTAGACAATTTTTAGCTTCTGTTGGAGCTGTAATTGATGTGAGGAATGGAACAATTGAGCTAAACTTTGGTAAGGATCTCAATATGAAGTTTAACATTAACAATGCAGCTAGGAAACCTACTATTGGAGAACAAAGCTTCTCAATTGAGGGATTGGATAAGTTGGGCATTAAACCTCCTAAGCTTCCTCGACTTATATTGGCTAAGAGTGGTAAGGCTAGCGACTACTGCAGAAAAATTCCAATGTTTGAAGAGGTTGTTGATGGGAAAAGCCTTCAGTCTTTGTTTGCTTACAATGAGATCACGAATATGCCTTCTAAGAAATCATACAATTTACTAGAATTGGATCTTGGGCCTGATATAATTTTGAGACCAATTGGTTTTGTGGATGGAGTAATGGAGTACAAGGTGAAGAGCAGCAAATATCCCAAACTATTTGCCAAAGTGAAGCAGCTTCTCTTTCCAACGAAGCCCAAATCAGATTGGTCAGGACCTTTCCACATTAAAAGAGTTATGCCTTGTGGATCCATCACCATGTTTAGCAAGAAAGGAGAGGAACTTCCAGAAAACGGGCAGAAATTTAAGCTTTACATGGTTGATGAAACCATTTCAGAGGGGACCTCAATTCCTCTCTTTGAACCACTCCAGGTCTGATGGGTGTGGGAAGTCAAGCTTAGTGACTTAAAACAAGCTCACTTGGGAGGAAATCCCATGATATCCTTGTACATATTTTCTTTCTTGCAGTTTTTCTTTGTTTCTTTTGCTCTTTTCTTATGTTTCAGGTCAAGGGACGTGCACCACAAGGAATTTGGCACCAGAGGAAAAGAGAGAGACATGACACTCGAGCAAGGCTGCTCGAGTGTTCTAAAAATGAACCAGAAACTCCTTCATTTCCAAACTTTTCATTCTCCAAATAGGTACGGAACCCTTTCCCTTCATTATACCACTGCATATTTTTCTCTTGACTTGCTGGTCTAGGATCCTCTTTCGGGCTTTTATACACACAAGAGACTGTGTGATTTAAGTTTGGGGGAGGATTCTAGGGGACATTTACTTTGTTTTTTGTGATTCTTAGTTTTTCTTGCATTTCATCATTTGCATTACATCTAAGACATAGAAAAACCAAAAACATTTTCAGTTAGCATAATTTTTTCGATTGCATATCATCTAAGGCATAGAAAAAAATAGAGTGTTCATGTAGCTGCATCACAATCATATAGGATTGAGTCTAGAGTTTTGGGAATCATCTTGCTAATGATAGACAGTCTTGCTAGGTTGATTGGCTAGTAACCATAGTGAACTCTTGGACTTGCGTTTTTTTGCCCCTCTTGAACACTGATTGGTAGATCATATGCCTTAGAAACCTAAGCTTATGTTGTGTCTCGAAAGAACCAGATTTTTCTCCTCATAATTGAACTTATTTTTTACCAAATTAGGGGCTTGAGATACATTGCATAAGATCCTTCCTTAGGTTCAGCCAGTTAAGTAGAAAGAAAAGCATAAGATAAATATAGAATCATCCTTCTTACAACTCAGCTTAAACGATATGGTCTAAGATGAACGGGGACTGTGCGTAAACCCATACCTTCTTGTGTTCATCAATGAAACCATTCTGATGTTGCCTAAGATGAACCGGGACTGTGCGTAAACCCATACTTTTTTGTGTACATAAAGCTAATACATTGATGCCTAAGATGAGTCGGGACTGTCCGTAAACCCGTACTTTTTTGTGTCTCATTGATAAAGCTGGAGAGAATAAATACGAGTTTGAGCCAATATAGGAGTTAAGAATAAGAAGTGATCGAAAATGATTAGTTCATAGTGTCTAGCTGAATTTGAGGAAGTTGAATCCCAAGATCTTTTGATCGATAGCCCCTCTTGCGGTCTACAGCTTTAGAAATAGGTTCCAAATCTGAGTGTCTTAGAGTCCAACTAAGTAATGGGGAATATTCGGTTTTTATGCTAAGACTTGATGAAAGTAGATTGTGGTTTTTACAAAAGAATGAGGGTTCACTTGTGGACTACGGTTTTCAGCTTGATAAGTTGTTTGTTTGAGGTTCGATTGTTCCCATTGTCAGCAACCTCTCTTCCTTCTTAGCTCTATGCATATTTGCTTGAGGGCAAGCAAAGACTAAGTTTGGGGGAGTTGATGTGTCTGCATTTTACCACGTTTTAGGGCCATTATTTAGCATGTTTTGCATTCATACTTGCATTATTATCATAGTTTTAGGTTCTTTTAGGCATAATTTTCATACTTAGTGTTGGGCATTGCACACATTGCATAAAGGGTATTTTTAGGCACTTTTTGGAGCATTTCATGAAAAATTTCGGACTACAAGAAGACCAATGGAAAATCGGCTGTCCTAAAGTTGAAGTTCAAGATGTGATCTAGAAGATTTGGCATATACCAATGACACTCGACCACACTTGGTCGAGTGGATTTTTCGGACCAGAACGTTGACTTTTGACAAAGTCGACTTTTCTTTTTGGGCTTTTTGTAAAAAGGGCCCAATGGTACCCCTTTATGTGAAAAGGCAAAAGCCCAACTCTTTTAGGCCTTTTTCCATTTTTTCTTTCTAAGGAATTTTCCATTTCTTCTTTCTAAGGAACTTTCCATTTTTCTTTTCAAGGAATTTTCCATTTCTCTTCTAGGGAATTTTCCTTTATTCTCTTTAAGCCATTTTCCTTTTTTACTTTCTAAGTAATTTTCCTTTTTACTTTAAGACTTAAAGATCTTTGTTGATCTATAAATTGTAGTAGAATTTCCACTTTTAATATACAATCTTTTCTAGCAATTTTCGATCTCTATCTTTACAAAGCAATTTACAATTTTTAGTCTTAAGCTTATGCAATTGATTTTCGATTTTGAGTCTATGTTTTACTTCATGAATTCTGAGTAACTTAGTCTAGGATTCTTGAGGAAAGGGTGAGATTAGGGGAAAACTTAGGGAGTTCCAGATTTGTTTATGTTTGATTAAGGTCTTAGATCTCTTTAATTTAAGTTTTCTTAATGCTTGTTTCTTTCTTATCAATTGAAATTCGATCTCTTGGTGAATCCCCCCCGAGAGGCGTTTGGGGAATCACTTGAACATGTTTAAGTTAAGATAACATCTTCCTAGCTTAAGAGATTGATTGTCTAGGGTGTTATTAGGCTTTGTAAGGTCCATACTTAAAGCCTCTTGAATTTCCAATCGTTGGGCGAGAGCGAATGTGATTACTTTGTGATTCCTTGCTTAGAGGTCATCTAAATAGGTTTATAAATAAGTCTCAAACCCCTAAGAATACCCTAATCATTGATCCTCAACCTCGAGAACCCTCTTTTCCTTTATTGAATTTTCGTGATTTTAATACTTTGCTTTTAGGTTGAGATTCAGTGTTGCACTTCATTTTGTTTTACTATTGCTTTATTTTCAATGCTGCGTTTTTACATTCTATTTTCATGTCTCGTTTTTAGCACTTTGTTTTAGTATTTCGTTTTCACCTAGATTAGGACACTACTCACTTAATCAAATCTGGCTTAGATTAGGATAAGTAGATTTCATCTTGATTGCTAGTTACTCTCCCAGTGGATTGACACCATACTGTACTACAATTGATTAGATAGACAATTTGGTATTTGAGAAAACACCGTAAAAACGTCTTTATCAGTACTGCTCCAACATCATACTCACTAGCATTACACATTATCTCGAATGGAAGTGTCCAATCTGTGGCTTGTACTATTGGACTTGAAACTAAGGCTTCCTTGATTTGCTTGAATGCTTTCATACATTCAATACTGAATACAAACTCAGCCTCCTTGCATAATAGTTGTGTTAGCAGTCAGGCTTTTTTGGAGAAATATTTAATGAATCTCCTATAAAACCCATCATGTCCCAAAAAGCTTGTGACATCCTTGACTGTTTTTGGTGGCTGCTGTTAAAGCATCACATCGATTTTTGCCTTATCCACCTCTATCCCTTTGGTTGAGACTTTATGACCCAATAATATTCCTTCTTCGACATTGTACTGGCATTTTTCCCAATATGGAACCAGCTTAGTGTCCACACACCTGTTTAGCACCTTGCGCAAATTGAGCAAACAAGAGGAGAAGGATGAGCCATAAACAGAGAAGTCATCCATGAATACCTCGACCGTCTCCTCAATTATATTTGAAAATATTGCAGTCATGCAACACTGAAAGGTGGCTGGGGCATTACATAACCCGAAAGGCATACGCCTATAGGTAAATGTACCATATGGACATGTAAAGGTGGTCTTTTTCTGGCATCCAGGTGTATGGGGATCTGGAAGAATCTATTATACCCTTCTATAGTCAATGCACATCTTATACCCCGTTATTGTTCTAGTTGGTATCAACTCATCCCTCTCATTCCTAACAACAGTCATACCCCCCCCCCTTATTAGGAACGCAAAGCACATGAGACACCCATTTACTATCAGAGATTGGATCAATAACATCGGCATCAAGCAATTTTAGAATCTCCTTCTTAACTACTTCTTTCAGATTTGGATTCAACCTCCTTTTGGGCTCTATACTAGAGCGAGACTCATCCTCTAAATGTATTCTATGAGTGCAAAACTTAGGTGAGATCCCTCTAATGTCAGAAAGAGCGTATCCTATTGCTTTTTAAAAAAAATTTAACACACCAATCAACAAAGCAAGTTGTTTATCGTTTAGAGCGTCATTCACAATAGCAGGATATGTAGAAGTAAGACCCAAGAAAACGTATCTTAGCCCATCGAGAAGTGGTTTCAGCTCCATTTTGGGTGCTTTCAGTTCAGACCAGTCTTCATTTTCAGCTGAAAGTGGTAACTCGCATGTAGGTATGGCGAGCTCTATTGGCGAGTTATGTAGGGCCAATGCAATTTCCTTTTTGACCAAAACTCGTGCTGCTGAACTCGATGGTCTTAACCTCTCTATCACAACTGAGCTTTTTATAGGTTTGTGAGCATCCAAGAGCCTGATATAAAAATCAGCTTCCACTCTCAAATATCCATCCTAGACTATATTGGTTAAAGCCAATAGTAGTGGATCATCAATAGTTAATTCTTCTAGCAAATCATCTGCCAACTCATCCATCTCTTGAACCCATGCATCTTTTACCTCAATTGTTGGCTTTTTCATGATGTTCTGACTGTTATACTTCATTCTAAGGTCTTTTTCCAAATTCAACTCATTTCTCCTTTTGGGACATTTTCATTTCACCTGCTATGGCTAGGAACGGTTGATAACAACATTTTTACCATCAAAGAAACCTATTGCATTGTTCAATCAATGTAGTACAGAAAGATGTTAATCCAACTCGACAAGAAACTACCAATCATATTTCAATCAACTTAACCTAATCCAAGCCATTAATCGTTAATGGATAGATTTTAATTAAAAATAAACTTGGTAAAAACAGAGCATAATAACAGAGCAAGAACATAAAACAGAGTTTTAGTCTAAAAACAGAGGACAAGCTTAATCAATTAACAAAGGAATATAATGGGTTCTTGAGAAGTGATATCAATGATCAAAGCATCACTAGGAGTCCAGACTTGCTTATCAAACTATTTAGATGACCTCTAGGCAAGGAATCACAACAATCATAATCATTATCATGCACTGAGACTCAATTAAAATTACAACCAGACTTGGTTATCACCAACGATCAATAGCATAAGAGGTAGTAAATTTAGACCTAGAACAGCCTAATAACATCCTAGACAATCAATCTCTTGAGCTAGGAAGGATTATCTCAACATAAGTTCTTTCAAGCATTTTCACAAACACCTTGTGGGAGGGAAACACCTAAACTCATATTTCAATTGATCAAAGAGAAATAAGCATTAAGCTCACTTAAACTAAAGAGATCTAAGCCAATTCAACCCTAAACAAGCTTAGAAATCCTTAGATCTACCCTAATATCACCATTTCCTCTACAACCCTAATGGATCTACTCAAAGTTCATCATAAAAAGCATAAAACCAGAAAATGAAATGATTAACATCAAAAGAAAGATCAGAATGAGATGAGCAACAATGATTAAAGACTAGAATTAAAATAAGCAAAGGATCACAAAGGATCAAAGATTCAAATGAGAGAACTGCAAGAGTAAAAGGAAAAGTTTTTTATGCTTAAAAAAGGCTAAAAATGTGAATTCTCTTCTTAATGACATAAGGGGTCTATTTATACCCATTTTCTAAAAAAGCTTAGAAAAGTCAACTCTCGAAAAAGTCAACATTTTAGGCGGATGAAAAGCACTCGACCAAGTGTTGGTCGAGTCTCTTGGTCGAGCATTCTGAATCTTCTTATTCATGTTCTGAATGTTCCTCTTAGGATGATCGTTTCATCCAAATGTCTTCACGAAGTCCCCAATCCTCTAATTTATGCTCTAAAAATATCTAAAATCACACCATATGCACATGTATGCAATGCAAGACCCTAAGTATGCAAAATGGACTTATGATACTGTGAATATGAATGCAAAATATGCTAAATGATGCATCTAAAATGTGTTAAAATGTAGACACATCAACTCCCCCAAACTTAGTCTTTGCTTGCCCACAAGCAAATGCATAGAGCTAAGAAGGAAGAAAGGTTGCTGACAATGGGAACATTTCACCTCAAAAAAACAACTAATCAAGTTGAAAACCATAATCCACATGTGAACCCCTATTCCATTGTAAAAACCACAATTTAATTGCATCAAGGCTTATCATCATAACCAAATACTCCCTAATACTTATTTGGACTCTAAGAAACACACATTTGAAACTTCTTTCCAAAAGTGCATGCCACAAGAGGGAAAATTGATCAAATATCTTTTGATTCAACTTTCAAGAGTTTTAACAAGACTTAATTAATTCAACATTTTAGTCACTTCTTGTTTCAACTCAGGTTTTGCTTGAACTCATACTTATTTGCTCCAGCATACTCAATGAACACGAAAGAGTACATGTTTACGCACAGTCCTAGTTCACCTTACGCAACATCATAATGGTTTTATTAATGAACACAAGAAAGTATGGTTATACGTACAGTCCCCGTTCATCTTAAACCATATTATGCGAGTTGTTATAAGAAGAGTGTATATATCTTTTTAATGCTTTTCTTTCTATTTAACTAGCTAAACTCAAGGAAGGATCATATTAAATGTATCTCAAGCCCTTAATTTGGCAAAAATAAATTCAATTAAGAGGAAACAAATCTGGTCCTTTCAAGACCCAACATAAACACCGGTTTCTAAGGCGAACGATTGACCAATCAGCTTTCAAAAGGGAAGAACCGCAAGTCCAAGATTTCAATATGGTTACTAGCCAATCAACCTAGGAAGACTGTCTATCATTAACAAGATGATTCCCAAAACAGTAGACTCAATCCTATATGAATGCAATGCAGCTACATAAACACTCTCTTTTTGAAAGAGGCATTTTCAGAATTTTTCTATTTTTTATGGATTTTCTATGCCTTATATGATATACAATGATCAAATATGCTAAAAGAAAAATATTTTTTGATTTTTTATGCCATAAGTGAGATGCATGATCTACATGGAAAATCAAAACTAAGAATCACAGGGAAAAAAATTAATATCCTCTAGAACCATTCCCCAAACTTAAATCAAACAGTTTCATGTGTGGATAAAATCTCAAAGGAAGATCCTAGACGAGCAAGTCAAAAGAAAATATGCAATGGTATAGACAATGATGGGAAGGAGGTGGTACCTTATTGGAGAGTGAAGAAGTTTGAAATGGAGGTGCTTCTGGTTCATTTTTGGCACGCTTGAGCAAACCTTGCTCGAGTATCATGCTCGAGCATGAAGTATATGGTGCATTTGAGGGACACTCGAGCTGATATTGTTTGAGTGTTATGCTCGAGTGTCCTCCCCTGGTGCCAGATTCCTTGTGGTGCATGTTTTAGCGTCCAATTGACAAGTATTTGGCTGGATCCGACCCTCCTTTGGTGTTACACACGTCCCTTGACCTGAAAGATAAGAAAAGAGCAAAAAAATTGCAAGAAAAATATATAGAAAGATACCATAGGATTTCCTCCCAAGTGACCTTGTTTTAAATCACTAGGCTTGACTTCTCACACCCATCAGACTTGAGGTGGTTCAAAGAAAGGAATTGAGGTCCCCTCTGAACTAGTTTCAACAACCATGTAAATCTTAACTTTCTGCCCATTTTCTGGAAGATCCTCTCCTGTCTTGCTAAACATGGTCATGGGTCCACAAGGCATAACCTTTTAAATGTTGAAAGGTCCTGACCAATATGATTTGGGTTTCGTTGGAAAAGAAGCTGCTTAACTTTGGCAAATTGTTTGGAATATTTGTTGCTCTTCACCTTGTACTCCATTACTCCATCCACCAATTCAATTGATCTTAAAAATATATCAGGCCGAAGATCCAATTCTAGTAAATTGTATGATTCCTTAGGAGGCATATTCGTGATCTCATTGCAAGCAAACAAGGACTCAAGGCTTTTCCCATCATCAACCTCTTCAAATATTGGAATTCTTCTACAGTAGCTGCTAGCCTTACCACTCTTAACCAATATAACTCGAGAAACTTAGAAGGTTTAATGTCCAGCTAATCCAGTCCCTCAATTGAGAAGTGTTGTCCTCCTATAATAGGCTTCCTAGTGGCATCAGTAGTGTTAAACTTCATATTAAGGTCCTTACCAAAGTTTAGCTCAGTTGTTCCACTCCTCATATCAATTACAGCTCCAACAGAGGCTAAAAATGGTCTACCAAAGAGTAGTGGATCATGTGGTTCCTCATCCATATCAATCACCACAAAATTTATGGGAACCTCAACATTACCAACCTTTATAGGTAGATCTTCCAACAAACCATATGGCAAACGAACAGACCTATCAGCTATAATCGAAGAGAGCTTACAAAAGTTGTAGTTATTGAACCTCAACCTCTTAGCAACATATAGTGGCATTTGGCTAATTGAAGCTCCAAGAACATTTAAATATTTCTTGAAAGTTAAATGACCCAATGAGCATGGTAAAGTGAATGTCTTAGGGTCATCTAGATTGTTTTAAACTAATGTCATCTCTAAGATGGCATTGCACTCATGAGTCTCTACTGCCATACCCTCTACCTCTTTCATTCTTTCCTTTACAACATCTTTCAAAATTTTATAATAAGAAGGCATTAGCATGAAAGCATCAAGTATAATATATTTACCTCAATATCCTTCATTTGCTTTTTCAAAAAGAGACTCGTACTTCATTGTTATGTCCTTTTTAAACTTTTGTGGGAAAGGTAGTTGAGTTTTAAGATGAGGAACGGCAAAAGACTTGGGTATATCGTGCAAAACAGCAGGTTTTGGAGGTTGGTAAGGGGATACTCAAACTAGCCTTGCTCGATCTTCTTATTTGAGCATCTCCATTGGTGGTTCTGAAAGTAATGCTCGATCAGCTGCAGCTCGAGCGTCTTGCTCGAGCGTTCCTTTCTGAGGATTTTTCTCGAGCTTTTCAGTGTTGTCTTGACTAAGGCTATCCTCCCCAACCTGAATGACACTCTCATCAGTGAATCTATCATGTCTTACTTGTGGAGAGATCTCCTTTCCACTCCTTAATGTAATGGATTAGGTTGTGTATTTTTGGGGTTTTGAATGGCTTTTCCTAGTAATTTCCCAATATGTTTGGCTGTAGAGGAGGAAGCTTGCTGACTCTCAACATACTTAAGCCTTGTATTAAGTGTCTCAAATTTGCAGTTGAGATCATTGTGAGAAGCATCGATCTTAGCATAAACCTCAGTAAATTTCTTTGTCAATTCGGTGGTTGTAGCATTCTAACCTTTAAGGAGCTGCTGCAAGATGTCCATAACCTTTGGAGCTTGTTGGGGTGGGGCTGGAGCATGGGATTCGTACACTGGTGGTATTGTAGGGGAAGGTTTAAAGCTTTTGTGATACTGCTGCTTGGGGACATAAGCCTAAGGCGGACCTTGTTGTTGCTTGGGTGGATAGACCTGATCCTGAGGGATGGCCACATTGGTGTTTCTATACGAGAGGTTGGGATTGTGTTTGAAATTGTTATAAGCATTGTACCCACCCCCCCCCCCCCCCTTGATTACGCACAAAACTAACATCTTCTACTTGATCCTCCTCATCAACAACTTGTTCTTCTTCACTCACATGATGAACCCGCTTGTGATGCACCGAAAGTTATTGATCAAGACCTATCAAGGCCATCAAATCATCAATCGGGTCAAGGATTTATGTTATCGGATCAAGTTCATAGTCGGGGTGGCAGTAGTCGTCAATCGGGTCGGAAGAATGATCGGAGCAGAAGACGGATCGGACAGTGCCATCGGATCGAGGAATCGTGAACCGCGGTACGAGTCAGTACATACCGAGGATCACGTATCGGGTCAAGAAATTGAGGTCCTGCGGTACATGTCAGTACGTACCGCAGGCAGATATCGGATCGAGGTTTTATCTCCCGCGGGTAATAAAGGAGTCGAGGCAGATACGTCCCGCGGTACGCATCAGCATGTACCGCGGGTAAGCCGAAGGTCCGAGAAACTCAAGTACCGCGGTACGAAGGATTACGTACCGCGGGTAAGCCGAATGTCCGAGAGACCATGTACCGCGGTACGAAGGAACACGTACCGCGGACGACCCACGATCGAGTCAACGCATTTCCGATAAAAGTCAACGCTCGGTCACGACTTGATTTTCAAGGCGTTTGAGGCTAACGATGACTTAGGATGTAATTGGAGTGTGACTATATGACCGTTGGAGACTTCATGACCGTTGAAGACATAAGAGGTACATGTGACCTTATCCATTTGTGTAGAGACTGAGGCCAAGGAGCAGTCACTATCTCTCGGGACGAGGAAGCGCAGCTTGGGACCACCTCGGGATTCACAAAGTCTCTCACCTCCTCTCCAACGGTCAAATGAAGAGCCTCCATCTTCTTCCTTTGCGAAAAAGCTTGTAAACCTCTATATATAGACTTCCAAACCCATTGTAAAATTATGTTGAATGAAATACTTGATTATGCTCTTCAATTCTTTCATGAGTTTCTCTTCAATCTTCCGAAACTCTCTATCTCTTTGTCTAAAAACTAACATGGTATCAGAGCCATGCTCATGATTCCTTAAAGACTTCCGCTCATTCTCTTCATAAACTCCTTATTCTCCTCTTTCTTTTCGATTCTCCATTCTATTTCTTCAACATCTTCAAACTTTTTCTTAAGAAACTCTCTTTTATCCGGTGGATAATAGCTGGAAAATCATGGAACACAATAAGGCCTTGATTATTCCGACTGTTCTTAAAGGGAACAACTATTTGGTGTGGGCTCGTACAGCCAAAACCACAATTTGTGGTAGAGGTTATTGGAGGCACATTGTGAGGACAAAACCTCCGACAAAAATATTATCATCATCGGAAGACGAGGAGGCAGTCCAAGATGATGATGAGAAACTTGATGAAGAAGACAAATGGTACCAAGAAGACCAAGTTGTCAAAGCTATCATCCAAAACTCACTCGAAACCTCAATTCTTGAAGCATACTCATATTGTGAAAGTGCAAAAGAATTGCGGGATACTCTCAAAAAGGTATTCGGTGACATCACTAATATTACCCGAGTCTTTGAAGTTCAAAAAGAGCTAAATGAGCTCCGACAAGAAGATTCAAATTTTTCAAAACATTTTGGTGCATGGAGATCACTTTGGGCCGAATATGAAGCGCTTAGACCAAGCACCGTGGATCCGGAAATTCTTCAAGAACGAAGGGAGCAAGATAAGGTCTTCAGTCTCCTACTAACACTAAGCCCGGAGTTCAATGACCTTATCAAACACATTCTAAGAGACAAGAAGCTGCCAAGTCTTGAAGAAATTTGTTCTCGGTTGCACAAAGAACAAGGGTCAAGTGGTTTGTTCGGAGGAAGGAAGGAGCTTCCAACAGCTAATCGGGTGATGTACAAACGTGATGATAAAAGAAGGAACATCACGTGTGACCATTGCAAACGCACCGGCCATACGAAAGACAAGTGCTGGATTTTACATCCACATCTCAAGCCAAGTAAGTTTCAAAAGGACTCCAAGGCAAACCTTTCTCAAGGGACAGAAGATGAGACGACTCAAGCTAGCTCATCCGGTCAAGAGGAAGGTTTACCCAAAAAGGGTCAAGAAGGAAGTGCTATGGCAACCTCGGCTAATGATGTGGTGAAAAAATCCGACTTGGAAGCTCTTATGAAAGCTATTGCCTCACTCACCAATTCTGGTACCACTTTCTTTACTCATAAAACAAGTAGGAGTCTAGTAGTAGACTCAGGGGCTTCTCATCACATGATTAGCAACCCGAGCCTTCTTGAAGATATTAATCCTACTTTAGGCAATGTAGTAGTGGCTAATGGTGAGAAAGTAGCAATACAAGGCTTAGGGAATCTTAAGATATTTGATAAAAGTACTAAAGCTTTCTATATGCCAAAAGTTAACTCCAATTTATTATCCGTTAAGAAAATTACTTTCAATTTAAATTGTCATGCAATATTTGGGCCTAATGAAGTTTGGTTTCAGGATATTAAAAGTGGCAAGCTCATCGGAAAAGGAGAAACACAAGGCGATCTCTATGTGCTTGAGGATTCAATCTCAAATGCACCTATTTTATCTTTATTTAGTTCTAATGTTGTTAAGTGTTTAAATGCCGTTTGGCATGCTAGATTAGGACATCCTCATGCTCGTGCTTTAGGATTAATGTTGCCTAATGTTTCCTTTGATAATTTGAATTGTGAGGCTTGTCTTATGGGAAAACATTGCAAATCAATTTTTCCGAATTCTAGTACCATTTATGAAAATTGCTTTGACTTAGTTCATTCCGATGTTTGGACATCTCCTTGCACATCTAGGGATAACCTCAAGTATTTTGTGACATTCATAGATGAAAAATCCAAATATATTTGGCTTACACTTATTCCATCTAAAGATCGTGTATTTGATGCATTCTCAAATTTTCAAAATTATGTAACTAATCAATTCAATGCTAATATAAAGGTACTTAGATCGGACAATGGTGGAGAATATACAAGCACTAAATTTCGAGAACATCTAAGCAAACATGGCATAATCCATCAAACGAGTTGTCCTTACACTCCTCAACAAAATGGAGTGGCCGAAAGAAAGAATAGGCACTTAATGGAGGTGGCAAGATCCATGATGTTCTACATGAAGGTGCCTAAGAAGTATTGGGGAGATGCTGTTATGGCTGCATGTTATCTCATTAATCGGATTCCAACAAAGGTCTTAAAGGATGCATCGCCATTTGAGGTACTAAATGGTAACAAACCATTCATTGATCACCTTAGAGTATTTGGATGTGTTTGTTTTGTGTTGATTCCAGGGGAACAAAGAAGCAAATTGGATTCCAAAAGCACCAAGTGCATGTTTCTCGGGTATTCTACAACACAAAAAGGGTACAAGTGCTTTGATCCGACCAACAATAGGACATATGTATCAAGGGATGTCAAATTCTTGGAGGACCAAAGCTACTTTGAGAATATTGATTGGGAAAGTTTGAAGGATTTGGCTAATTCTACCTCGGATAGGGCGGCAAGCCTCCGACACCTTCTTAGTCATTTGGGAAACTCCATTCGGGAAAGTGAGGTGGCACCAAGTCCTAGTGGAAATTTAGAAGACACACCTAATGGTTTAGCCTCTCCACAAGAAGTTCAACAAACAACCTCTCCACAAGAAGAGGGAGAGAATATTTCCGAAGATGGAATGAATCCACCGGAAGATGTATCCGACCACTATGGTGAAAGGACAGAGAATTTGAGTACCAGAAATGGTCATGTGGATGAGGATTCCAGTACTCAACACCCCCAACAAATGCCCTTAAGAAGAAGCACAAGAATAAGAAAAGACCCCGGAAATTGGATAAACACACGAGTTTATTACAACAATGAAGCGGTGGCTCATCCAATCCAAGCACAATGTTCTCTTGCCCTCTTGCCTCTGGATCATAAGGCTTACATTGGTAAAATAGAGATGCACCACATACCGAAATCCTATGAAGAAGCCAAGAACACCAAGGAATGGTGTGAGGCCAAAAATGCCGAAGCTAGTGCTATGGAGAAAAATGATACATGGGAGGAAACCATTCTACCACCAGGGAAGAAGGCTGTGAGTTCAAGATGGGTCTTCACGATTAAGTTCAAAAGCACCGGGGAGATAGAAAGGCACAAGGCTCGGTTAGTTGCAAGAGGATTCACACAAACATATGGCGAGGATTATGTAGAGACGTTTGCGCCCGTTGCTAAACTACATACTGTTCGCGTTGTGTTATCTCTTGCCACTAATCTTGCATGGGAACTTTGGCAAATGGATGTGAAGAATGCCTTCCTCCAAGGGGAATTAGAGGAAGAAGTATATATGTATCCACCACCGGGACTTGAACACAAGGTTGCATCGGGAAAAGTGTTGAGATTACGGAAAGCAATTTATGGTCTCAAGCAATCTCCACGAGCTTGGTATCACAAGCTGAGCACCACTCTCCTAAATCGTGGGTTCAAAAGGTCGGAGGCCGACCATACACTCTTCCATCTTCATAGCAACAAGGGTATTATGTTAGTCCTCATCTATGTGGATGACTTGATCATTTCCGGCAATGACAAGGACGGTATTATCTCTACTAAAGCCTATCTTAAATCTGTTTTTGATATTAAAGATCTTGGAGAACTCAAGTACTTTCTAGGGATTGAAGTGTGTCGTACTATGGATGGCCTCTTTATGTCCCAAAGGAAGTACACTCTTGATCTTCTATGTGAAACAGGAAAATTAGGTTGTAAGCCTTCCAAAACACCTCTTGAAGATGGCTACAAGGTCTCGAGAAAGGGGGAGAAAAATGAAGAACCGCTTCAAGATGCAACTCAATATAGACGTCTCGTTGGAAAGTTAATCTACTTGACCATCACTAGGCCGGATTTATGCTTTGCGGTCAACCAAGTGAGTCAACACATGCAAAACCCTACACAATACCATTGGAGTATGGTGGATCGGATCTTGTGTTACCTTAAGGGAAGCCCGGGTCAAGGCATTTGGATGGGAAAGAATGACAACACCGAGATAGTAGGATATTGTGATGCGGATTGGGCCGGGGATCGGAATGATAGAAAATCAACCACCGGCTATGTCACCTTCATTGGAGGAAATATGGTCACATGGAAAACAAAGAAGCAAAATGTTGTATCATGCTCAAGTGCCGAGGCGGAGTATAGAGCAATGAAGAATCTTACAAATGAATTGACATGGTTGAAAGCGCTCCTAAAAGATCTTGGAATTGAGCAAGCAAATCCCATCACCATGCATTGTGACAATCAAGCCGCCATTCACATAGCATCCAACTCTGTGTTTCACGAAAGGACAAAGCACATTGAGATTGATTGTCACAAAGTTCGGGAAAAGATCCTCGAAGGAGTTATCCTACCATGCTTTACAAAGAGTGAAGATCAACTAGCGGATATCTTCACCAAAGCCGCGAGTCACAAGGTATGTGGTCATATATACCCAAAACTTGGACTCGTGGATCTCACTCGCCCTTGATCAAAGGTCCCCTTTCTCACGGCTCGTACACTCTTTTTCCCTTAAGAGAGTTTTGTCCCAAAGTGGTTTTCTCTCTAAGGTTTTTAATGAGGTATGGCCGTGGGTCTTCCAAGTTCAACATCTACTATGCAGACGGTTAAACTTGAGGGGGAGTATTGATCAAGACCTATCAAGGCCATCAAATCATCAATCGGGTCAAAGATTTATGTTATCGGATCAAGTTCATAGTCGGGCTGGAAGTAGCCGTCAATCGGGTCGGAAAAATGATCGGAGCAAAAGACGGATCGGACAGTGCCATCGGATCGAGGAATCGTGAACCGCAGTACGAGTCAGTACGTACCGAGGATCACGTATCGGGTCGAGAAATTGAGGTCTTGCGGTACATGTCAGTACGTACCGCAGGCAGATATCGGATCGAGGTTTTATGTCCCGCGGGTAATAAAGGAGTCGAGGCAGATACGTCCCGCGGTACGCATCAGCATGTACCGCGGGTAAGCCGAAGGTCCGAGAAACTCAAGTACCGCGGTACGAAGGATTACGTACCGCGGGTAAGCCGAATGTCCGAGAGACCATGTACCGCGGTACGAAGGAACACGTACCGCGGACGACCCACGATCGAGTCAACGCATTTCCGATAAAAGTCAACGCTCAGTCACGACTTGATTTTCAAGGCGTTTGAGGCTAACGATGACTTAGGATGTAATTGGAGTGTGACTATATGACCGTTGGAGACTTCATGACCGTTGAAGACATAAGAGGAACATGTGACCTTATCCATTTGTGTAGAGACCGAGGCCAAGGAGCAGTCACTATCTCTCGGGACGAGGAAGCGCAGCTTGGGACCACCTCGAGATTCACAAAGTCTCTCACCTCTTCTCCAACGGTCAAATGAAGAGCCTCCATCTTCTTCCTTTGCGAAAAAGCTTGTAACCTCTATATATAGACTTCCAAACCCATTGTAAAATTATGTTGAATGAAATACTTGATTATGTTCTTTAATTCTTTCATGAGTCTCTCTTCAATCTTCCGAAACTCTCTATCTCTTTGTCTAAAAACTAACAAAAGTAACATGTCCAATTTGTCTTGGATAGCCTTGAGTTCCTTCATACTAACCATATCTGAATCAGTTGAACCCCAAGTAATCCTATCATAATCCTCTCCATACTACCCATACGCTTGAGCCAAATTAACAACAAGTTCCCAACCATCATCCACCTCTTTTTTCATAAAGTTTCCATTACTTGTTATGTCTGTAAGAATTTGATTCAAAGATCGACAAATGTGGAAGAATTAATGTAGAATAGAGAAGAGAAATCGAGAAAGAGATTCAATCCATCGTATTTCATTAAATCAACACAAAGAGAGGCTAAAACATTTTATAGGGAAAATATACAAGAAAGAGAGATAAAAGTGGACCCAACAAGGGTGTGGACCACTTTTCGACCACTTTGATGTGAAGACAAAATGTTTGGGTTCCTATTGTCTTCTTGTCCCAATGGTCAAGAAGTGTTCCTATCAAGGATTAGGACCACATATTTTCCCTCTTTTTACCAACGGCTATCTTTGACCCCTTTGAACAAACGTCTTCCTCGGAGACCTTATTTTTGCACAGACTTTATCTTTTCTCCCTTATTTTGCACTTTTATTTTCTTTGGCCCTCTTTTTGCACAAAGATTGTTTGTTCAAGATAGACTTGATTAATATTCCCCCTCAAACTAAGCATTAAGAATGAATGCTTAGCTTGGAGACCGGAACACCACTTAGGATAAAACTTATTCGAGGGAAAAAGAGTATGTGGCACTCGAGTTAGGGGACATGAAGTCAAGGGCGATACAAGCTTACAAGACCAAGTTTACCATAGATGTGATTGCAAACCTTGCTACTTGCAGCTTTGGTGAAGATTGATAACATGATTTTTACGGTTATCAAATAACCTACTGTTATGTAATCAATTGCAATACAGTATGGTGTCAATCCACTGGGTGAATAACTAGCAATCGGGATGCAGCCTACTTATCCTAATCTAAGCCAGATTCGATTTTAGTGAGCAGTAATCTAATCTAGGTGCGAATGAAATGCTTAAAACAAAGTGCAAAAATAGAACGTAAAAACAGAGCAAAAACAGAGCAGTAGTAAAACAGAGTAAAGTACAAAACAGAGTAATTGTAAAACAGAGTTTTAATCTAAAAACAGAATATTAAAGTTCACGAAAATTCAATGGAGAAAAAGGGGTTCTCGAGGTTAAGGATCAATGATTAGGGTATTCCTAGGGGTTCCAGATTTGTTTATCAACCTATTTAGATGACCTCTAAGCAAGGAATCACAAAGTAATCACATTCATTCTCATGCAATGGGACCTCTCCTGAACAACAACCCGACTTGAGTCTCGCCAATGATTAGAAGTTCAAGAGGCGTTATGTATGGACCTTACAAAGCCTAATAACACCCTAAACAATCAATCTCTTGAGCCAGGCGATGCTATCTTAACCTAAGCATGTTCAAGTGATTCCCCAAACGCCTCTCGGGGGGGAATCACCAAGTAATCAGATTTCAATTGATCAGAAATACTTAAATTAAAGAGATCTAAAACCTTAATCAAACATAAACAAATCTGGAGATCCCTAAGTTTTCCCTTAATCTCACCCTCTCCTCAAGAACCCTAATTTAACTTACTCATAATTCATGAAGTAGAGCATAAAATCAGAATCGAAAATCAATTGCATAAAGTTAATGAAGAGAATTCGATATTGCTTAAGATAATCGAAAACTTGCTGGAAAATATATTATATTAAAAGTGGAAATTCTACTACAATTTATAGATCAACAAAGATCTTAAGTCTTAAAGAAAAAAGGAAAATTACTTAGAAAGTAAAAAGGAAAATTGCTTAAAGAGAAGAAAGGAAAATTCCCTAGAAAGAGAAATGGAAAATTCTTTGAAAAGAAAAAATGGAAAAAGACTAAAACATTATTGGGCTTGCATAAGTGGGTATTGATGGGCCCTTTTCACAAAGAAGCCAAAAAAGTCAACTCTGGCGAAAAAGTCAACATTCCGGTATGAAGAACCACTCGACCAAGTGATGGTCGAGTTTCATGCTCGAGTGTCAAACTCGAGTGCCAAATCTTCTAGATCACATCCTGAACTTCAACTTTAGGCCAGTCGATCCCTCATTGGTCTTCTTGTAATCTGAAATACTCTGTGATAAGCTCCAAAAAGTGCCTAAAAATACCTTTTATGCAATGTATGCAATGCCCAACACTAAATATGCAAATTATGCCTAAAAGAACCTAAAACAATGATAATAATGCAAGTATGAATGCAAAACATGCTAAATAAAGCCCCTAAAATGTGGTAAAATGCAGACACATCAAAGATGTCCGCCAATTGATCTTCACTTGGTGTGCAACATGGAAGAACAACACAGTTTTTCATACATTCTCGAACTTTGGGACAGTCCACTTCCACATGTTTTGTCCTTTCGTGAAAAAACCGGATTAGATGCTATAGGAATTGCTGCTTGGTTGTCACAATGCATAGTAGTTGATCTCGTTGCTTCTTGACATAAGTCCTTAAGGAGAGACCTCAGCCACACCAATTCATCGGTTTGCCTTCTCGTGGCCCTATACTCTGCCTCGGCACTAGAACACTCCACAACCTTTTGCTTCTTTGTCTTCCAAGTTACTAGGTTGCCTCCAACAAATGTGTAATACCCTGTAGTAGACTTCCTATCATTTCTATCTCCAGCGCAATCCGCATCACAATACCCCGCAATGTCCGCGCTCTCGTTTCTTCCCATCCAAATGCCTTGGTCCGAACTACCTTTGATGTATTTGAGGATCCGTTCCACCATTGTCAAGTGATATTTTTTCGGGGCTTGCATATGTTGGCTCACTTGGTTGACTGCAAAACACAAGTCAGGCCGAGATATAGTAAGATATATCAATTTACCGACAAGTCTCCGGTATTGTTGAACTTCTGTAAACGGTTCATCATCCTTCTCCCCCTTTCGGGTTACCTTGTAGCTATCCTCAAGTGGTGTCTTGGCCGTTTTACATTCAGTCATACTTGTTTCATTAAGCAAATCAAGAGTGTATTTTATTTGAAAGAGAAACAAGCCATCCGAAGATCGGCAAATCTCAATCCCTAGAAAATACCTTAATTCCCCAACATCCTTAATGTCAAAAACAGATTTAAGATAGAGTTTGGTGGCCATGATGCCTTCCTTATCATCTCCGGAGATGATAAGATCATCGACATAAATTAAGACCACCACGATACCTTGGGAACTTGTGAGGGTAAATAAAGAGAGTGTGATCAGCTTCGGATTTCTTGAACCCACAATCTCGGAGGGTAAAGCTAAGCTTGTGGTACCAAGCTCGGGGTGATTGTTTCAAGCAATAAATAGCTTTTCAAAGCCATAGAACTTTCCCGGGAGTGGCCTTGATTTCTAGACCGGGAGGTGGAATCATGTACTCTTCTTCATCGAGTTCTCCTTGAAGAAATGCATTTTTCACATCCATCTGCCACAATTCCCAAGATAGGTTAGCAGCTAAGGAAAAAATGACCCTTACAGTATGGAGATTGGCCACCAGAGCAAATGTATCGGTATAGTCGACCCCATAGGTTTGGGTGAAGGCTCGGGCAATAAGCCTTGCTTTGGATCTCTCAACCGTGCCATTACTCTTGTATTTGATGGTGAACACCCATTTTGAGGTCACGACATTCTTTCCCGTAGGCAAATCCGCTTCCGTCCAAGTATGGTTTCTTTCCATTGCTTGGATTTCATCATCAACTGCAGCCACCTGGTCCTTGATTTGTTTAGCCTCATTGTAGTTTTGAGGGATCTGGTCCTGCTCAATCTTGCCAAGAAAGGCTTGGAAATGGGAAGGTATGAGGTCAACTGAAAACCCCTTTGGAGTATGATGAGCCACGGCTTGACCATTGTAATAGACCTTCGTGTTGCGAGTACGTGTACTTCTCCGGAGTGGTTGAGTTGTTGGTTCCATTGTAGGAGCAGCCAATTCGGGTCCGGGAGGAAGATACTCCGGATCGGCCCTATCCATGGCTGGTTTGGATAGGTATTGTAAGTCCTCCCAATTATGTTTGTCATAGAATCCTCGGTCTTCAATAAACTTCACATCCCGAGACACAAGAACCCTCCTAGTTTCAGGGTCATAGCATTTATATCCTTTTTGGGTGGAGGAATAGCTAAGGAACATACACTTTGTGCTTTTAGCTTCAAGTTTGTTCCGAAGTTCTCCGGGCACTAGGACAAAACAAACACAACCAAACTCACGTAAGTGATTCAATGGAGGTTCAGTTTTGTTTAGTACCTTATATGGAGATACATCTTGAAGTATTTTTGTTGGAGTCCGATTGATGAGGTAGCACGTCGTCATGATAACATCTCCCCAAAATCTTCTTGGGACATTCATGTGGAATATAATGGATCTTGTAACTTCCATTAGGTGTCGGTTTTTCCTTTCCGCAACCCCATTTTGTTATGGGTTATATGGACAACTAGTTTGATGTAGAATCCCTTGCTTGGTTAAATGCTCTTAGAATGAGTTACTCATGTATTCTCCTCCATTATCCGTCTTAGTACCTTTAATTTTGAGTTGAAATGATTAGATATATAATTCTCAAAAAATTTAAAGGCGTCAAAAACTCTATATTTTGATGGCATAAGGGTTATCCATGTGTATTTTAACTTTTCATATATGAATGTAACAAAATATTTATGATGATCTCTAGATGAGCAAGTGGAAGTCCAAACATCCGAATGCACAAGATCAAAACAGTTTTCATAAATAATAGATGATATTGGATAAACCGATTTGCAATGTTTTCCCAAAATGCAAGCTTCACAATCAATATTGTCAAACACATAATTAGGTAACATAAGTTTCATAGCATGAAAGTGAGGATATCCAGCCTCTAGCATGCCAAACAATTTTACTAGGGCTACCAACAGCCGAATTAGAAACAGTCGAACTATTGCTACTAAGCCGAGATAAAAACTTAGGGTCTTCAAGGACATAAAGTCCGTTTTTCACTTTTCCTTGTCCGAGCAAGCTTCCGGTCTCAATATCCTGAAATTTCTCACCATTTGGTCCAAATATAGCATAACAATTCAAGTCCATAACAACCCTTTTAACCCATAAGAGATTCAAGGTAAATTCCAGTAAATAGAAGGCTCTAGACTTTTTTCCAAACAAGTCTAAATTCCCTACTCCACTAACTGATATCCTATTACCATTTGCTATTACAACACTCCCTACCGTTGGCTCTATATTGCAAACAAGATCCTTATCACTATTCATATGCTGAGAAACTCTCGAGTCAATTGCAAGCGGTTTAAATAAAGTTTGAGTGTAATAGCAAATACTAGAATCCCTTAAGGATTTGAGAGAGTTGATTATAGCATCAAGGTCAGATTTCTTCAAAGTGTCTCCACTAAATGAGGAAGAGGCTGCAGATGGGCATTCTTGTTCCTTTGAGGAGGAACCAAGTATGGAACCGAAAATTGACCCATATTCCTCTGAGGCTCCATGAGACACATTGGCTTTGGAATCCTTGAACTTTGCGAGCTTAAGATGGGGATGAAGAAGCCAGCACTTCTCTTTTGAATGGCCTTTCTTTTTGCAATGATCACAAACCAACTTCTTCCTATCCTCAAATATGCCTTGAGCCTTGTTTGCGTAAAGAAGTCCTGGATCCCCTTTTCCTTCGAACAGCTCGATGGAACCTTGCCCTTTTTGAATTTGAGAGCATACATCTTCAAGGCACGAAAGAGTCCTTGAGCTAGCAGCTGACCTCAAAATATGCTTCCCTAGATCCTTGTAGTTCGAGTTAAGGTTCATCAATAGCTCAAAAACCTTATCTTCTTCGTTCCTTTCCTTGATAACTTTCGGATCTATGGACATTGGCCTTAGCATATCCAGTTTAGCCCACAGGGATCTAAACTTTCCAAAGTACTCTGTGAACTCCATTTCCTCGTGGAGAAGATTTGCAAGAGCTTTCTTTACCTCAACTACTCTTGTCAAGTTTGAGACATTTCCATATACCTTTTTCAAGGTATCCCATAGATCCCTAGCCGTTTCACAATATGAATAGGCTTCAAGGATTGGATGATCTAAGGAGCTTTGGATGATGGATTTGACCGCTTGATCGGTTTGGAACCATTCAACATACTCCTCAAGATATTCTTCATCTTTACCGTCACTTGAGAGGGAATCCCTTGGTGGTCTATCTTTCACAATATGACTCCAAAAACCTCTTCTTGTGCAGATTGTTGTCTTCAACGTTCTGGCCCAAATGAGGTAGTTAACCCCCTTTAAAGTCACAGAGAAAATCGATGATTTTCCATTGCTGAAATCCATAACACAAGATGAAGAAAGACGGATCTAGAAAGATTTCGAACTTTAATTGAGAAAGATGGAAACTTTGACTTGATTCTCCACCAAAGGTTGAAGCTTTTGGTGTTTTTAGGGTCAAAGGCAGTTTTCTTCCTTCAAATTCAAGCTTTTATCCGTACAAAAATGGAGATTTGCACGATAAACCGAGAAAAACAGCGATTTGTTAGAGAAAAACAAATTTTGAACCGAGAAAAATGCTTAAGAACCGATAATGGCTTTGATACCATGTAAGAATTTGATTCAAATAACAAGAAATGTGGAAGAAGTAGTGTAGAATAGAGAAGAGAAATCGAGAAAGAGATTCAATCCATCGTTTTTCAATAAATCAACACAAAGAGAGGTTACAACATTTTATAGGGAAAAATACAAGAAAGAGAAATAAAAGTGGTCCCAAAAAGGGTGTGGACCACTTTGACACCACTTTGATGTGAAGACAAAATGTTTGGGACCACATTTGTCTTAACGGTCAAGAAGTGTCCCTATCAAGGATTAGGACCACATATTTTCCCTCTTTTTACCAACGGCTATCTTTGACTCCTTTGAATGAACCTCTACCTCGGTGACCATATTTTTGCACAGACTTTATCTTTTGTCTCTTATTTTGCACTTTTATTTTCTTTGGCCCTCTTTTTGTACAAAGATTGTTTGATCAAGATAGACTTCACTAATAATGTCTAGCAACATTCTGATCTTGGGAAGAACACCCCTGTAAAGAGTACTAAGAAGTGTCTTGGTACTAAACCCATGATGAGAGCATTGAGACTGATTCATCTTGAACTATTTCCATGCCTCAGAGAACGTCTCTGAATAAGTTTGCTTGAAACCGGAGATGGAATTGCGAAGCTTCGCAGTTCTGGAGTTGGAGAAGAATTTTGCAATAAATGTCCAAAGAAGTAATAAACCTTTGAGGCAAGTGTTTCTCCCACAAGTGAGCTTTGTCTCCTAAAGAGAAAGGAAACTACCTCAGCTTCAAAGCATTCTCACTAATCCTCATTAATCTTGGTCAAGCTGGTCAATCTCTCAAACTCATCAAGATAGTCTAAAGGATCCTTCATTATTAAAAATGAGTAAAATGCCTTTTATTTTTATTTTTTATTTTTTCAAATTTTTAACGAAATTTACGCGCCAAAATTTATTTTCCACCTCAAAATATGGTTTTAATATTTGTAAGTTTTATAAGATATCATATAAAACCATTAAATAAATTTTTATAAGTTTTCTCAGAAAACTTTATAAAGAATCAGTTTTTAAGTTTTATTATTAAATTTTATAAATAAATTGTTTTGAACGAAGAAATTAAACTTTAATTGGATGCATAAATCAAATGAGTGATCAAAATTTTGTAAATTAAACTACAACTATACCTTAAAAAGACTCAATAGATACATAAATAAAAAAAATGAATATATTAACTCTTGAAAGAAAAAAAAAAGTTAAATGTCTAAATTCATGAGAAAGATCAAAATAGTATATCAGTCCAAATATTATCCTTAATAGATTTCAGTTAATACTTCAACTCATGAGAAGGATTATAATTCATAAAATACAAAATAATATATTTATAAGGTTTGAAAAGATAATTTTTTATTTTTTTATTTCATAAACTTTCATATAGTTTTATAATAAAAAATATAAAATCTATAGAACAATAATACTACATTATATAATCAAAAATCGTGAAGATATGATTTAAAAAATATTTTTTTACAAAATAATTTATAAATTTATTTTATATTATTATTCATAAAATTTATGAAAAAAAATTATATTTACTAAAAAATTTTATTATAACGTTTACTAAAAAATATTTACAAAACAAATTTTACTAAAAACTATCATAGAAATATCAAAGGTATTTTCGTCTTTTTAATTAGTGAGAGAATTTTTTACAAAAAAAAAATAGAGAAATATTTTTATGAAAAATACAATAAAGCGGACAATATTCAAAATTTGTTTTAAATTTTTATAAATTGTAATATTAATTTGACTAAATGGTGTTGTCACTGGACACACCAGCCGCCGTTGAAAAATGGTGTTGTCACTGGACACCAAAATACTTAAATCTAGAATAACTTCTTCGATAATCATGAATAGGTAAGAACCCCTTTTGATTTGTATTGACTATTGTGGCCAAATAGCCATAAATCACCCGGCATAGTGACAGAAAATGAACCAAAGTTGTAGCTCACCACCTGCAAACAACAGATAAAAAGAGAACCATCGGCACAAACCTAGCAAATAAACCGGAGCTAATCTCCAGACGGTAACCGGCCAAACCGTATTTGACAAAAATGAAGACGAAAAAGCTCCATTATTTACTTAGAAAAACTGAGATCTGAGAAGAGTAAACGATGGAATTTCTCATAAAATTAAAAGAAAGCTCTCTCAGTATTGTAGAGAGAGAAAGTCATTTAAAACATTTCAAAGTAAAAAATTTGGTTACATGTCCTAAAAATAAACAATTACAAAGTATGAAAAATAAAAAGGGTGGATGAGATATTGCCACCTCGAAGTTTAGATATAACAATTGATCCACCTAATCTTTAGACGTCTGATTAATTGCAGTTTATGAAATCTAAACGCATCTAAAGTATGGTAATTACAATCTAAATTAACCTACTATATACGTAAGCTGTATAATTGAAGAAATCATGGGTTAAGTGTTACCAAAGTTTTGATCCAGTATTTAAATCGATTGTAAACCAATTTCTGACCCGATTAAGGGAAAACTTTCCGAAAACAAACACCGGAGAATTAAAACCCTAAGTTTCTAAAAATTCCATGATCAAGCGAAAGCGGTGAGGTGAGGGAAACGACGAAAGCAAAATGGAACTCTATGGACTCAATGGAATCCGAATTGTGGCATTTGGTTCTGATCAATGAGAGAAACGAGAGAGGTAGTAGAGAGGAAGAAGCTCTGATGAACATGAGCTCCAACGATGAAGCGTTTGTGAGAAACGAGTATGAGATTGCGCTAGATTGAAGATTCATCACAACATTTTACCTGAAAGTGATTATGAGTAGATTGAAGATTCAGAAGGCGAAGAGCAAGGTCACGGACAAAAGAATCGTGAGTATACTCCTCGTGCTGTGATGTGTCTGCATTTTACCATATTTTAGGGCCATTATTTAGCATGTTTTACATTCATATTTGCATTATTATCATTTTTTAGGTTCTTTTAGGTATAATTTGCATATTTAGTGTTGGGCATTGCATACATTGCATAAAGGGTATTTTTAGGCACTTTTTGGAGCTTATCATGAAGTATTTCGGACTACAAGAAGACCAATGGAAAATCGACTACCTTAGAGTTAAAGTTCAGGATGTGATCTAGAACATTTGGCATATCTCCATGACACTCGAGCATGACACTCGACCACACTTGGTCGAGTGGATTTTCGGACCAGAACGTCGACTTTTTGACAGAGTTGACTTTTCTTTTGGGCTTTTTGTAAAAAGGGCCCAATGGTACCCCTTTATGTGAAAAGGCAAAAGCCCAACTATTTTAGGCCTTTTTCCATTTGCATTTCTTAGGAATTTCCATTTTCTCTTTTCAAGGAATTTTCTATTTCTCTTTTCAAGGAATTTTCCTTTTTTTCTTTAAGACTTAAGATCTTTGTTGATCTATATATTGTACTAGAATTTCCAGTTTTAATATACAATCTTTTCTAGCAAATTTTGACTTCTCTTTTAAAAGCAATTTACGATTTTTAGTCTTTAAGTTTATGCATTTAGAATTCGATTTCAAGTCTATGCTTTACTTCATGAATTCTGAGTAAGTTAGTCTACGGTTCTTAAGGAAAGGGTGAGATTAAGGGAAAAATTAGGGATTTCCAGATTTGTTTATGTTTAATTAAGGTCTTAGATCTATTTAATTTAAGTGTTCTTAATGCTTGTTTCTTTCTGATCAATTGAAATTCGATCTCTTGGTGAATCCCCCCCCCCCCCGCCCCCCCCCCCCCCGAGAGGCGTTTGGGGAATCACTTGAACATGGTTAAGTTGAGATAACATCTCCTAGCTCAATATATTTTTTGTCTAGGGTGTTGTTAGGCTTTGTAAGGTCCATACTTAAAGCCTCTTGAATTTTCAATTGTTGGGCGAGAGCCAAGTCAGGTTGTCTTTCAAGAGAGGTCCCATTGCGCGAGAGCGAATGTGACTACTTTGTGATTCCTTGCCTAGAGGTCATCTAAATAGGTTGATAAACAAGTCTGGAACTCTAGGAATACCTTAATCATTGATCCCTAACCTCGAGAACCCCTTTTTCTCTATTGAATTTTCGTGAATTTAAATACTCTGCTTTTAGGTTGAGATTCGGTGTTGCACTTCATTATGTTTTGCTATTGCTTTATTTTTAATGCCCTGTTTTTACATTCTATTTTCATATCTCGTTTTTAGCACTCTGTTTTAGTATTTCATTTTCACCTAGATTAGGTCACTACTCACTAAATCGAATCTGGCTTAGATTAGGATAAGTAGATCACATCTTGATTGCTAGTTACTCTCTCAGTGGATTGACACCATACTGTTCTACAATTTATTAAATAAACAGTAGGGTATTTGAGAAAACACCGTAAAAACATGTTTATCATGCTGCTCGAATGCTCTCCGATGACATGGTCTTCTTCAACAAAGTAGTTTTCAAAGAGGCTATTGCTAATTATGTTTGTAGAACAGAGAGAAATATAAAGTAATAAAGGTATGATACAACAAAAATAGCCAACAAATGTGATGGTGGTAATGATTGTAGTTGGAGAATCAATTGCTCTATGATTGAAAGAACAGAGGAGTGGAAAGTTAGAACATACGAGAAAGTACAGTCATGTTCATTGACAGGAAAGTGTGAGATGATGAAGGTTCCTGTTATTGCCAGATTATTCTTAGAAATGATAAAACAGGAACTTGAGTATTACATGCCAGCAAAGATTGCAGCTATTATGTTTGAGCAGTGGAAGATCAAGGCTTCGAGATTATGGTGCAGATATGATGGTTTCTAATCCAAACTCAAGTGTACATATCAAGACTGTAAGAAATGAAGAGGGCCAAGATGTTTTCAGTTGCTTCTATGTATGCTTATATCAATTGAGAAGTACTTGGAAGACGTGTAGACCATTTTTTGGAGTTGACAGTTGCTTCATGAAGTGTGCAATGATAGGGCATTTGCTGGTGGTGTTAGGAAGAGATGGGAATAACTAGATTTATCTGATAGTTTGGTGTTGTGTCCAAGTTGAAAACAGAGAAAAATGGGCAGTGGTTTTTCTCGAAACTATAAGTGGACTTGGAGTTGCTAGATGGAGCTGGTTGTATCATCATGTCTGACCGACAAACGTATAAGGTTTGCTTATGTGGAGAACATGCACTTGTAAGAAGTTTGACGTATGTGGGATACCATGTGGTCATGTGTATGCTGCAATCATCAACAAACAGCTTGAACCGCATGATTTTGTATATCATTGGTTCTATACATCCACATGGACGAGGACATATGAGAATGGACTCATTCCTCTGCGAGGTCCAACCTTTTGGCCTTCAACTGATGGACAAAATGTACAGTCGTGGCCACCACATGCAGTACTGTAAGGAAGAAAGGGAGTGTTACAAAGAGGAAAAAATGAGTTAATGGATCTCCTGTCAAGAAGAAAACTAACGAAAGGATTATGCATTGTACGAAATGTGGGCAACCTGGATACAACAAATGGTTTCACAAGGATGTAAACACACATGTTTGCAATGTTTCAATTATTCACTCTAATGTCAATTTGTTTCTACACGTAAATGCATTCTAATGTCAATCTATTTCAATCTGTTTTTCTGTTTTTTTAGCCTTCTCAAGTGGAATCAACTCAGGGACAATTAACACAAGGAGAATAAAGTCAGGCAATCGTCATTGCAAGATGAATTTTAATTTTGATATTATCTATTGTGGTACTCGGCTTTTTGGATGGTCCAAAAATGATTTGACATTATGGGACCATTGCTTTTTATGTTTGTTTTGGTCTGAGACAAACCAAATGTTGTAAGTTTTTGAGTGTGCATTTGAATGTTTGTCTTTTTATGTATTGGATGTTTAAAACCTATTAATCTAATCTGATTCAATTTTTCTTCTATCTTTTATTTGTTTGTCACTTTTCTATGTTTGTCACCATATGAACACAACAACATAATAAAAGTCAATTTCATTACCATAACAAGTCCTCAACATAAGTTCTTCATTCATCGTACATAAGCTCTTAATTCACCTACACATACAGGCATACACAAACTCTTAATCATCTTACAAACCTTAATCCTGATACAGCTTATCATGCACAGAATAACCAAGACAGCTATTATCCTCTTGTACCAAGTTTTAGCCTCCACCAAAACCAATCGCTCAGTCTCCACCTCTTTTTCCACTCGTTCAGTCTCCAATCATGTCGCCATAAGTTCATGAGTAAGACTACCGATTTTGGCATCCAAGATATCACTTTTACAAAGAGTTGCTTCATCCATCCTATTTTGGCATTAGTGTGTTGTGATCTTTATGATTAAATCACATTAGTGTGTTTAGGGTGTGAGAGGTTCATGCTTTCAATGTGAAGTAGACACACATTAAATGCCAAACCTCGTAGAAGATAGACTCTTCTCTCTGTTTAATTCAACTTCACTCTTCTTCTATCTTCTTCTCTGTTTGCATCTTCTTCTTCTGTCTTTGTCTTCATACGTCTGCTTCTTCTGTCTCTATTTGCTTATGCTCTTCTCTGTTTGCTTCTCCTTCCAACACTCTGATGGACCCAGTTTCTGTGAGAAGGATTCACCAAATGAAGCTGATGATCGAAGATCGAGAAAGAAGTGGACTCCAACAGAAGATGTTGTACTCATCAGTGTTTAGCTCAACACAAGTAAGGACCCGTTTGTTGGGAATGAGCAAAAAGCGAAAGCCTTCTGGAAGAGGATTGCAACTTATTTTCCTGTAAGTCCTAAGGTTGCGGGTCTGTAAAAAAGAGAGCCAAGCCACTGTAAACAAAGGTGGTCAAAGATGAATGACAGTGTCTGAAAATTTGTGGGGTGCTTTGATGCTACATCAGCTAAAAAAAGTAGTGGTCAAAACGAAACTGATGTAATGAAGACGGCTCATCAGATTTTCTTCAATGACCATAAGCAAAAGTTCACTCTTGAGCATGCTTGGAGAGAACTTCGACATGATCAAAAGTGGTGCCAAAATGAAAACCAGGGAATGTCAAAGAGAAGGAAGACCAATGACTGTTCGACACAATCAACCTCTGCCTCAGTTAGCTATGAAGGAGAGCAAGGTTGGTCAGAAGGTGTTAAGGCTCCTAAAGCCAACGCTAAAAGGACAGGAAACAAGGCAGCAAAAGGGAATGTGCTCTCAGAGTTTCGGGAAATGTGGGAGATCAAACAAAAAGATTTAGCCGCGAAAGAAAGGTTGTCAAAACACAGACTGTTGGACACTCTTTTGGCAAAAATAGAGCCATTATCGGATATTGAAATGGCTCTAAAAAACAAGCTCATTACCGACATGTTGAATGGAGTTTGATGTGTCTGTCTCTGTGTTTTTGATGTGTCTGTCTCTGTGTTTTGTAAAGTTGTGTCTGTGTTTTGTAAAGCGGTTGTCTCTGCTTTGCAGTTTATGTGTGTTTGTAATATATGTGTTGCAGATTATGATGTGAGTTTTGTTGTCTTTGTTTTGTATATGTGTTGCAGAATCATCTACTATGTCTCTGTTTTTGATTATGATTATGTGGTTTACAGAAGAGAAGAAAAAGAGAAGCACAATGTGATGGTTTGTGTAATACAAGAACTTGTGTAATACATTTTGTGTAATATAAGAAACGTTTGTAATACAAGAACAATGTGTAATACATTTGACATTATAATACATTTAAAACTTAAGAATCTCATTAGAGATTCTTAAGTAATAAATCTCATTAAATTTAAGTTAAGAACCTCATTAGAGATTATTACCAATGTGGATGGTCTATGAAAAAAGCAAATTACTGATAGAAAATATTTGAAAAAGATAAAGAAAGTGACTGATTTTCTTTATCATTTAGTTTAACCATTTTGAAAAAAACACATTTTATACTTAATTTAATTTGAAACTCAAATCAAATTACTTTAATGTTGGTATACTCTAATTTCAAATTTTCCAAACTAAAATTTTAAAATTTGAAATTGTAGGCTTCTTCACCTGAGCGTACATGAACCCTAAATATTCAAGATCTAAGTAGAAAATCAAATCAGAAATTAAAAGTTCTTAGCATTTTCATAATTTAATTATTTTATTTTAAATTTAAGATTATAAATAAAAACTATGAATCTTACATGATTACTAATATGTATTACTAAACCCTAAAACATAATTAGATATTAACCATATAAACCAAACTATTGTGAAGTTTTTATTTGGGTGCACGACGAGCTATTTTCACCCCAAAATTTGCATATAACAATTGGTCCACCTAAATTTTGGACGGGTTATTAATTGCACACAAAGTTAATTTGCGAAGCCTAATTGCACCTAAAGTATGGTAATTACAATCTAATTGAACATAAGTTGCGGTTAGCCTGGTATCGTGGTCATAATTGGTTACCAGGCTAACCGCAACTTTCATATCTTGGATGCCAAAATCAATTATGACCACGATACCAGGCTAACCGCAACTTATGTTCAATTAGATTGTAATTACCATACTTTAGGTGCAATTAGGCTTCGCAAATTAACTTTGTGTGCAATTAATAACCCGTCCAAAATTTAGGTGGACCAATTGTTATATGCAAATTTTGGGGTGAAAATAGCTCGTCGTGCACCCAAATAAAAACTTCACAATAGTTTGGTTTATATGGTTAATATCTAATTATGTTTTAGGGTTTAGTAATACATATTAGTAATCATGTAAGATTCATAGTTTTTATTTATAATCTTAAATTTAAAATAAAATAATTAAATTATGAAAATGCTAAGAACTTTTAATTTCTGATTTGATTTTCTACTTAGATCTTGAATATTTAGGGTTCATGTACGCTCAGGTGAAGAAGCCTACAATTTCAAATTTTAAAATTTTAGTTTGGAAAATTTGAAATTAGAGTATACCAACATTAAAGTAATTTGATTTGAGTTTCAAATTAAATTAAGTATAAAATGTGTTTTTTTCAAAATGGTTAAACTAAATGATAAAGAAAATCAGTCACTTTCTTTATCTTTTTCAAATATTTTCTATCAGTAATTTGCTTTTTTCTTAGACCATCCACATTGGTAATAATCTCTAATGAGGTTCTTAACTTAAATTTAATGAGATTTATTACTTAAGAATCTCTAATGAGATTCTTAAGTTTTAAATGTATTATAATGTCAAATGTATTACACATTGTTCTTGTATTACAAACGTTTCTTATAGTACACAAAATGTATTACACAAGTTCTTGTATTACACAAACCATCACATTGTGCTTCTCTTTTTCTTCTCTTCTGTAAACCACATAATCATAATCAAGAACAGAGACATAGTAGATGATTCTGCAACACATATACAAAACAAAGACAACAAAACTCACATCATAATCTGCAACACATATATTACAAACACACATAAACTGCAAAGCAGAGACAACCGCTTTACAAAACACAGACACAGCTTTACAAAACACAGAGACAGACACATCAAAACACCGACACAGACACATCAAAACACAGAGACAGACACATCAAACTCCATTCAACATGTCGGTAATGAGCTTGTTTTTTAGAGCCATTTCAATATCCGATAATGGCTCTATTTTTGCCAAAAGAGTGTCCAACAGTCTGTGTTTTGACAACCTTTCTTTCGCGGCTAAATCTTTTTGTTTGATCTCCCACATTTTCCGAAACTCTGAGAGCACATTCCCTTTTGCTGCCTTGTTTCCTGTCCTTTTAGCGTTGGCTTTAGGAGCCTTAACACCTTCTGACCAACCTTGCTCTCCTTCATAGCTAACTGAGGCAGAGGTTGATTGTGTCGAACAGTCATTGGTCTTCCTTCTCTTTGACATTCCCTGGTTTTCATTTTGGCACCACTTTTGATCATGTCGAAGTTCTCTCCAAGCATGCTCAAGAGTGAACTTTTGCTTATGGTCATTGAAGAAAATCTGATGAGCCGTCTTCATTACATCAGTTTCGTTTTGACCACTACTTTTTTTAGCTGATGTAGCATCAAAGCACCCCACAAATTTTCAGACACTGTCATTCATCTTTGACCACCTTTGTTTACAGTGGCTTGGCTCTCTTTTTTACAGACCCGCAACCTTAGGACTTACAGGAAAATAAGTTGCAATCCTCTTCCAGAAGGCTTTCGCTTTTTGCTAATTCCCAACAAACGGGTCCTTACTTGTGTTGAGCCAAACACTGATGAGTACAACATCTTCTGTTGGAGTCCACTTCTTTCTCGATCTTCGATCATCAGCTTCATTTGGTGAATCCTTCTCACAGAAACTGGGTCCATCAGAGTGTTGGAAGGAGAAGCAAACAGAGAAGAGCATAAGCAAACAGAGACAGAAGAAGAAGACGTATGAAGACAAAGACAGAAGAAGAATATGCAAACAGAGAAGAAGATAGAAGAAGAGTGAAGTTGAATTAAACAGAGAGAAGAGTCTATCTTCTACGAGGTTTGGCATTTAATGTGTGTCTACTTCACATTGAAAGCATTAACCTCTCACACCCTAAACACACTAATGTGATTTAATCATAAAGATCACAACAACAATAAAACATCTATAGCAAATATCACGTTAAGACAGAAGAAGTGATTATCACAGAATAGAGAAGAACAAAAATCAAATCAATACTAACCACAACTTACATCAATGAGAGTACATCAAATCAATGACACTACATCTAACTACACACTAACAACAACCTAAACATACTAACCACAACCTAAACACTAACCACAATCTAAAAACCCTAAACACAGTCACAGCAAAAATACAAAGAAAAGTAGATTTAAAGATTACCTTCATCAACATCGTCTCCCTCTGCACCACCGATGTTTCATCACCATTGTCTGCTTCGTCACCACCGTCTGTTTCATCACCACCGTCTCCTCAAACAAACAAAGAAACAGACACAAATCACAAATGTTAGTAAATATACAAATACAGAGAACCTTAATATAAAAATATACAAATCATTATACAGCAACCTACATCTCTGGAGAATCGACGAACCCTAATTTCAAAAAACCCTAATTCGATGAACCTTAATTTCAAAACGACCTAACCCTAATCTCATAAATCTAACAAACGTAACAAAGATATAGGGAGAAGACGTACCTATATCGTTGGAGGGAAGAAACCCCAACAATCTCGGTGAAGATTCTCGGCCAAATCGCGATTTTGGTGATTTGGCGACAAAATCGAAGGCGATGGTTCCAATGATGAAGAAGAGGAAGAGAAAAAAGGAAGAGAAGAGGAAGTGAAGAGGAAGAAGAGGAAGAGATAGCGGCAACGAAATCGACATTGAATCGCCGAAATCCCCGCAGAGAAGAGAGAAGAGGAAGAGAAGAAGAATTGTGACACAAATGAGAGAAGGGTCGCGACCATTCTCTTTTTTTTTTGGTCAACACCCCTCGTCCACTCAGATAGTGACACGTAGGGGTTCTTAAAATTTTCCAAAATGCCTAATTTAAGAACTAGTTCTTTAAAATTTGGGCCACGTTTTAGATTAAATTTTGTTAAAATATTGGGTAAGAGACTACTAAGAGACCCCCAATGAAGATGCCCTAACCATTCCCCACCATTTAGCCGTTTATCCGGTGAGAGAGCGGACACTAATCTTAACTGCCACTTTTGTAAAATTTATAATCAGCCTTGCCACACTTTAATCTAATTGCCACTCAAATTTTAGTATTTCTATTTTACCCTTAATGAAACACACTTATTGAAAGAGAGGGTTACAATTTTATCACCTTAATCAGACACACTAATTGATATAGAAGGTTTCAATTTTGTCTCATTCAATTTTGTATCATTCACTGAAACATTCACATTCGACGACAGCTTCCCATTTTTCTCGATTTCACGAGTCCGAGCTTTCTTCTTCTCTATTCCTGCATTTAAAGCTTCATCCATCTCGCACATTGCTGACTGGTATCTTATTCAATCCTCTCCTTCTTCCTCGTTGAAAAGAAGAAAAGAAATAGGTCAGTTTTGAGATATTGAAATGTAAATAGCTTGATTGGTTAGCTCACATTTAGTTGGTATTCATGTTCGTAGTGATGATTAGGTTCCGATTAGGTATGTTCATTGCTATATAATCTCATAGTTGTATTGAATCGTGTTAAATGGGAACAAAACGAGAATACCCAAAGGTCCCACACCTAGGCTTTCTTCAGTCAATTCCTTACGACATGGCTAAAGTAGTCAGAAAAAGTCAGGATCCTTGTGTCGTATGTTGAATCAAAAACAATCAGTTCATATATGAAAGACTGCGTGTCAAGTATAGTAGCAGCTCTTACCATTGGAAAAAGGTTTTTCGGACCTGTTTTGATCGTAAGCAAAGATGCAGATATTAATTATACCAATCAAGAACCAAGCGTACCAAAGGTTTTGTATGTCTGAAAAAAACTACCTCCCAAGGGATTCATTCCCTAATGTTATTCACAAAGGAAGACTGACATAGACATTACTGATACATAAAAAAAATCAAAGTCTTCTTTATCTTCTTGTGCAAAAAAGGGATGTAAGACTTTGTTGAACATAAATTGTTTCAAGTATCTTTAATAAAACAACAATATCGAAATCCAAATTATAATATCTAGATTATAACAGAGAAATGGTAAGTTTAGCGATGAAGCATGTATAGATAGACACATCAATCTTTTGCCTTTGAAATGCTTTCATCTTCAACAGCTATAGGAAGCGTCTCGGTAGAAACATGAAAACATGGAACTGATACACCAAACGTGGGTAAAATTCTTAGAGTTCACATTATTTCAATGCGCGAAATAGAAAGGAATCAAATGTTTTATTGTTTCAACAGAACTAAAGAACCAGAAGAGATGATGATGATGATGATAATGAATTACATCAATCCAATGATACAATCGAATGATATATAATCCCCAAATAGATAGGCGTGTATGCCTATAGAGAGAAGATTTTATCCAAAATTAATAAGAAAAAAAGATATAACCTCGAGTTTACTAGCCACCAATCAAGTCATAACCAACATTTTGTCGACAATATATATAGTCATGGAAGATTATTTTTTAGAAACTATTTAAATTTTTTCTAGCAGCTCCGGAAACCATTTGCAAAAAATATATAGGTAAAAAGAGAGAGATATGCTAAAATTGAAATTTTTAAAGAATGAGAAAAGTCTTGAGGTGTATATTCGATTTTATTAGACCACTTCCAAAGGGAGAATATTAGAAGGAGTTCTTAAATTTTATAATATTAAAAAATAAAAAAGTAGGAAAGAGAGTAGATAGAGTTTTTTATTTAAGAAATTTAAGAAACTCTAAAATGGAGTTCTTAACACTTGTACCATTTTAATTGATTCAAATTAATTGAAAACGTTAAATTTAAATTTTTATTAAAATAATAAAAAAAATGTTAAAGAAACTCATTTGAGTTTCTTATTGATAGAGATGGTCTTAGGCTCTTCCTATTAAAAATAGTTAAGTGGACCCTTAATGTTCAGATACTGTCTTGACTATTGACAAAGCAATTTATGACCGTTACAATCAGTTTCGAAAAACTCGTTTTTAGGAAATTTATTTATGATTTTTGATCCAAAAGAAGAGTGAAGATAGCAAATTTTATTTTAATGAACCCACACTTCTCCAGTCCAATCAACGGCGATTGAGCAGCCATAAATTTAACACTAAAATTCACATACAAGATCTTCTTTTTCCTTCTTCTTCGACAAATTTTTATCTGGGTTTTTGTTTTTGGATGGTGGGAAAATCTTAGGTTCTCAGAATAAAAGAGAGAAGAAGAATGCCGGTATCGACCCGATCGAAGGTGATGATGAATCAGGAGCAAAATGAGCTAGAAAACACAAATCTGAATCTTCCATTGAGAAATCCACATCAAGGGTTAAAGGAAAAGATGAGAGCTTTAACTCTCTTGTACGAGCAGCAGAAAAGAGCCTCTTTCTCTCTCAGAAACCCTAATATCTCTCCCAAACCCCAAGATCAGAGATTTAAGGCTGTCCAGCTGCTTGATTCTTACAAGAAAGGAGATAAATTCAGCGCCAAGATGTTAAAGACTCAAATTTGTGGGACGACGAAACCAAAGAGAGCAATGTGGTCGAAGCAGATCGGATTTTCGGGATTCATTCGGTTCCAGTTAAGCCTAGTGGTGGGACTAGAAAGCTCTCAATGGGTAATGGAGCTAGAAACGTCACACAAACTGAAAAGAGTGATAAAATGGAGTATCGTGATGCTTCTGCGAGTCGTATTTTGGTGTTTGTTAGGCTTAGACCAATGGGGAGAAAGGAAAAGGATAATGGATCACGATGCTGTGTGAAGATTTTGAATAAAAGAGATGTCTATCTAACGGAGTTTACGAATGATAACGACTATCTAAGGCTTAGAAGACTCCGTGTCCGTCACTTCACTTTTGATTCTTCATTTCCTGAAACCACAACACAACAAGAAGTCTATTCCACCACGTAAGTAAATTTGGTCATCGTTATCTTTTATATTGTCTTGCATGATGATTTCTTTTGGACTACCATTGTTGAAATTAGCAAGCAATATCTTAGATGTGTGTCCCCCTTTGATTTATCCAGAACAGGAGATCTTGTTGAAGCAGTTCTTGAAGGAAGAAACGGTTCGGTTTTTTGCTACGGTGCTACGGGTGCAGGCAAGACTTATACGATGCTAGGGACAATGGAGAATCCAGGTGTAATGGTTTTAGCAATTAAAAATTTGTTTTCTAAAGTTAGACAAAGAAGCTTAGATGGGAACCATGTTGTTCATCTTTCTTATCTTGAGGTTTATAATGAAACTGTTAGAGATTTGCTTTCACCTGGTAGACCTCTCATTCTTCGTGAAGATAAGCAGGTATACATAACACTGAAGCTACTTTTAGTCTCTTTTAGCTTTAGATCAAACACGCTGGTCTCATTCATTTGCTCTTCTTTCACTGTGATCGAAACTAGGGAATTCTGGCTGCTGGTCTCACTCAATATAGAGCTTATTCTACAGATGAGGTTCCTTCTTCTAATCTGTACATTTCTTAAAAATGATCTTGAAAAACAAAAGCGAATCTATTAGATTGTTTGTTACGGTTTATTGCAGGTTATGGCTTTGCTCCAAAGGGGAAATCAAAACAGGACTACTGAACCAACTCGTTGCAATGAGACTTCTTCACGCTCACACGCCATCCTTCAGGTTAAATATTGCATCTTTATCAGTTTCAGATTGCGCCAAATGATTTTAAGGCCTAGAATGTCTTACGTTGATCTCTTGTTGCGGTTCTTTAGGTCATAGTGGAGTATAAGACTAAAGATGCTTCCATGAATATCATCAGCCGGGTAGGGAAGCTATCACTCATTGATCTTGCGGGTTCTGAAAGAGCGTTAGCAACTGATCAAAGGACGCTTAGATCACTAGAAGGAGCAAACATAAACCGATCACTTCTTGCATTAAGTAGTTGCATTAACGCGCTTGTGGAAGGCAAGAAACATATTCCTTACAGAAACTCAAAGCTCACACAACTACTAAAAGACTCATTGGGCGGCTCGTGTAACACGGTGATGATTGCTAATATAAGTCCAAGCAGTCATTCTTTTGGTGAAACACAGAACACTCTCCACTGGGCTGATCGAGCCAAGGAAATTCGTGTGAAGGAATGTGAAGTAAATGAAGAGGTGGTTCAAGTGGGTGAAGAGGAAGAGCCTGATCAGACCAAGCTCTTGTTAGAGCTTCAAAAAGAGAACTGCGAATTGCGTGTCCAACTGGCAAAGCAGCAGCAGAAGCTTTTGACTCTTCAAGCAGACAACTTAGCCGTTGCTAATAACAACATTTACCTGACACCTCCATCAATCACATCTGTAGTGACTCCACCATCTGCATTAAACACTCAGCAGAACAAGAAGCCAAGGCATTCGTTGTTATCTGGGACATGTTTCACACCAGAATCATCCAAAAGGACAAAAGCAGAAGAAGCTGTGAAAGAGCTTCAGCTGACTGTTAAGGCATTAAAGATGGAGATGGAGAGAATGAAGAGAGAACATGGGTTACAGATGAAGAATCAAAAAGAAGAACTAATGAAAGATCTTTGTAGTAGAAAAAGCGAGAATACTCCAGAAAGAGGCAAAGAAACAAGAAAGGTTATCACAAGAGGGAGCTTGAGACCAAACGAGAAGGAGAAAGAGCTGAAAAACCGAAGTCATCGCTTTGCATCTCCAGCTGCATCAGCTAAAAAGAGAAGCTTTTGGGACATATCTGTAGCTAATACTAGTCCTTCGTTAGATAGAAGGAAAACAAGAAGCCATGGTCTTGTTCATCAAGAAGCTCCGTTCAAAGCTGCTCCAGGTAACTTCACTACGTGAAGTTATGATCAAAACTCTCTAAACCAATAAAGTTATTCGACAAGATTCTGCGTACATATACTAATACGTTTGTTTCGCTTTGGTGCAGCGGGATTTGCTCGTCCACACATGAAGCATTAGCAAGTTAGATTGTTCAGAGATTCTGATATGGTTTCAGTATAACAATTTGTTTGTATTCTGGGATTCCCAACTATTTGCTAACATCTGTATTCTGTAGAAAAATGACATTACCACCATTTTTTTATGTCAACAATTGTATGAACTTGGCTCTATCCATAGTCGGTGTCTACTTCCTTAATTTTCTTTTTTTTTCTTCCACTCTTAGATGAGACTGATCAAATCTGAGATGTCAAAGCTACTAACTGAAATATTTAATTACTATATTATGTTGAGAGAAGCTCAACCAATTAGTTTTTTAATTTGTTAATGTTATTTTTATTCTTTTTATCATTTATGATTGTTATTTCTATGGTATTCATTTAACCATATGCAGTAGTTTATAGGCTTTATTAAATTCACAAATATCAGATGGGTTAATTTTTTTGGATTTAATTTTAGTTAAGGATAGAAAGTAATTTTGGTATCATATTTTTCAATCTACCATCTGCAACATGTCATTCAACTTTGCATCATTTACATCCTTCACATCAATATTTTTAAAGATTATCTGCAAAGAAAACGAATCAAAATAAAAATAAAAATCAATTCTTTTACGGATTATATAGAAATCAAAATAATTTTAGAGATGAAAATTCAGAACAAATGAAGAAGAGATTAAAAATTCTCATTGATTATCAAAAGGGTTTGTTGAATCCAAAATACAAGAGGAATACTCTTTTGATATTCAGAGTATTAGTTGGTCAATAACAACATTGACTTAACCAACTTAAATCAATTTGAAATTAGCATTCTAACCAATGTAAATGATTGATCATTCATTAAGTAAATTGTGTAACCTGCAGTCATCTTGACTTTGTGTAACCTGCAGTCATTAAGTAAATTGACAAGCCATTCAACTTCACGAACGACAAACCTCATTGCTCAACTTTTGGATTCTGCAGAAGATAAGGAGACAATATCCTACATTTTCAATTTCCAGGAGATTAAGGATTCTCCCAAGAACATACAGTAACTTTAAGTAGAACGTCTTGTGTCATTGCAAGAGGCCTAATCTGCATCAGTGAATGCTTTCAAAACAAGATCACTTTTGGTATAATATAATAAACCTTTCTCAATCCTCCTTTCAAGTATCGAAGAACCTTGTATGTTGCGTGAAGATGAATTTTTTTTGGCTGAGAATAGAATTGGCATATACGATTTACTGCATAGGTAATTGTGGACGTGTGATCGTAAGATACATCAGTCTTTCTCTAGGCATTTGTGCATTGCTCTCTCTGTCTCTTCTAAAACTGGTTATGCATTATATTGACATAACTTTGGTCCTTAATTCCATTGGTATTAATGATGGCTTTGAGGCTTAGAGACAGGATTCCTCTAGGAGATCCAAATTATATTTTCACTGGCATATAGAAATTCCAGAGCTATTACAAGCTATTTCTGTGCCTAAGAAATACAGAAGAGGACCAAGTACTTTGATTTTAAAGGGACTAATGTAGAGCAAAAGTTAGATCTTTTTACAGCTTCGTCATAGTTAGAGGCAATGACTATACCATCTACATATATCAAAACTGATATATATTGACCTTTTGAAAACCAAGAGATTGAAGAACATCACTGAACTTGAGAAACCATTTCGTGACGCTTACTTGAGTCCATAGAAGGGCTTTCTGAGTTTGCACACCAGATTAAGAGGTATCCACAAGGAAGGTTCATGTATATTTTTTTTTTCGAGATCCCCATTTAAGAAAGCATTTGAAATATCGAGTTAAGTTAAACATCATCCTTTAGCTGCTGCAACATCAAGTAATGTCTTTATCATTGTCATCGAGAAAGTGTTAACAAAATCAATCTAGCATGTTAAGTATATCCTTTTACCACAACATGCATTAAGTTTTATGTTGTGTATATGTTTTTTGCCACAACATGCATTAAGCTTTATGTTGTGTATATCCTTTTGCCACAACATGCATCAATCAACTAGCGAGGCACCTTATATTTTTCCAAGCTACCATCTGCATTAAGCTTTATCTTATAAACTCATTTACATCATATATCACACTTGTTTGGAGGCAAAAAACATATGTCCCAAATCTGAGAGTTTTGTAAAGCATAAAGTTCCTCATTCATATTGTTTGGAGTCATTCTTCGAATTTATTTGCCTGAGAGAAAGTGCTTGGTTCGGAAAACATGTTAGCTGAGCAAACATAATTGATATATTCAATTGAGAGATGGTCAAAGGATGTATATAGGCTGCTAGAGGATAAGGATGTCTATTATTGTATTGTTGCAGATGTAATAATGGAGATAAGTTGGAGCCTTGACCATCCTTTTATTTGGCTGTTTACATTGTGCTAATGTTTTCTTTCCACTACTAAGTTTTGTTGAGGAGTTTCAACACATGAATGGTAGGCTTGGATACATTTATCTTTGAACAAATTTGTAAACCTCAATTCTGAAGTATTAGCAGATCTCACTCCTTTTACTTTAGCTAGATATTGGGTCTTAATCAGTTTCAGAAAGTATGGAAAAACACTAAGAACATCACTTTTTAATCGTGACAAGTATACACCCATGTAATTCTGGAAAGATTATCCATTATGGTAAAAAGTACTTGTATCCATCGATGCACCTTGAAATGGACCCCATATGTCAATGTAAAGAAGATCAAAAGGAGAGTTACACATATTTTTTCAGAATTGAAAGGCAAAGTCTTTTGTTTTGCAAGAGGACAAATGGTTCAGAGGAAATCAACTTTATTCTTCTTGTTTATACCCAATACAGGACTGATAGATTCTATTTTGCTTTTTGATGGATGACCTAATCTATGATGCCACAAAGATACATCGAAAACAACATTGACTCTGAAATTAATGCCTTGTTAGAAAGTTGTCCTTATCCAGCACATATAAGTGGTTGATTTGTGCTATCCTTTACCAATCTTTTGTCCCTTGGTAAGCTCTTGAATTTCACAAAAGTGTCTTTCAAAAACAACATGACAATTCAAATATGCAGTCAGCTGACTAACGCTTAGGAGGTTAAGCCTAAAAGCCAGAATATACAGTTAATCTTTCAGAACTAATGAATCACTTAATAAGACTTCTCCTATTCAAAAATCCTAACATCAACTACCATAGGTAAAGTCACAGATCTATTCTCAATGGCATTCAAAGTTGCAAACAAGCTCTTCTCATGTCCCACATTGTGTGTTGCTCCACTGATGTGATCATGAACAGCCAAGACTCTCATCAAACAAAAGACAACTTCAATTCAAGTAAAGATTCAGATAAGGAAGAAGATGTAGCTGATGAAGTATTGACGATTCCAAGTGGTCCAATGACTCGAGCCAGAATGAAGCTATTTAACCAAGCTATTGGATGAGACTACTCACTCACATCCAAGCTCACGATGAACCTCTGGAGCAACATTCCTTGATGTTTGCCTTGAGTATTCAAGAAGATTAGTTAATGGGTGTGAAGTCCAAACAACACTCTTTTTCCCTTAGTGAGTTTTTGTCCAATGGGTTTTCTCACAAGGTTTTTAATGCGGCTTTTGGACTACACAATCAAGAGACCCATTAGCTAATATTTTTAGGCCAATTTTAAAGAAACCCTAGACTAATTTTGTGGTCTTAGAGCACCTTTAACGGTGAACCGTTAAAGGTTCTTAACTTTTAATTTTTTTTTTTTTTTTAAAACAAAGGAGTCTAGGGTTTGTTTTTAAAACCCGGATTGGCTCCTTGTTTTTATTTAAAAAAAAAAATTAAATTAAGAACCTTTAACGGTTTCACCGTTAAAAAGTGCTCTTAGTATCCTATTTAAAGTCTTTTGCTTCTTTTGTAAGAGACAGCCAACTTCGATTAATCAAAAATTTCATAAAGGTTTTTCATATTTCTTTAGAACTTTTATGGTGAGTTATATCCATAGAACTCGAATTCAGTGAGTCATATCTGAATTCAATAGAATCTTTTAGGTGTGTTATATCCTAAGGTTCTATTTTATCTCAACTAGTATCCACATCCCACTCAAATTCCTTTCAATCTCCAATTTGTCCAATTCGAATTTCAACCTTCAAGTTCTGATCCAAGGGGGTTCTCATCACCCACTATCTACAATCCAGGATTGAGCTCCCAATGTTGCACTTGCAGCTCGTAAAGCAGCAACAAAACAGAGAGTTCGAAATGAGAATGTCATACCTGAAGTTGTTGTAATAGTTCCTCCTTAAGTGAAAGGTTGAGTTTCAGCAATCCTTGTCAGTGCTAGTTTTGAATTGAAAAAGGCAAGAACATTTTCAACATGTTCCTTTCAAAGAGTATGTAAATGATCTGGCTTTATTTCTTCACCTGTATTTGTGTATATCAGAGTGACATGAGCAATATTGGGCTTCCTTGAAGTGTCTTTGACTTTGTGTGTTTAAAACCAGGTGGATAGCCATGAAGATGATAGCATTTATCTACGACCATTGTAACCATAGTGTAACAGATTGGTCATTAAGTCTTGGTTCCTTCGAAAGCAGCATCGATTAAGCTGGAAGGTTCTGAACTTTCTGCAACATGATAAGCTTAAGAGATTGGTGCATGGTTTATATTTTTCTCGGACTATGATCCTGATCCAAAAGGTTGTAAGCAATATTTGGAATTGTCTTTTGCATGATGATTTGGCTCTTTGCTTGAGAGTAAGACTCATTTAATCCTGCCAAGAACTTTATAATCTTGATGTGATCATCTTTTAATGCAGTTGCTTTACAACAGACGCAAGTGTGACATGTCTTGGTACATTCAGATCCTTCTAAATCGTCCCAGAGAGTCTTAAGCTTTTTGGAATAAGTCGGCAAGTCCATAGAGCCTTGTTGTAAAGACCATATATGTTGACTAATTTGATAGGATCTGAGCAGATTTGTGATAAGAAATCGAACAAGAAGATCTTTTTAAATCTTCAGGCATCATTAAATCTCGAGATATTACCATAAATTTGTTTAGAGACTGAGTTTAGGATCCAAGATTATACAGTAGTGTTGCATCTCGACCAAATTTGAGTATGAGTCTCATATGGTCTGGGAAGAGAGACATCGACAAATCAGATCTTATTCTCCACGTATAGTGCAATGGTCATGGCGATGCTCCAAGTGTGTGTAATTGGATCCATCTAAGACTTGGGAAATTATTGAAGTCCAAGGATTATCTCCATAAGTGAGAAGATTCAGCGAATTGTTGATGCCTTCAAGATTGAAAGAGTGGAGCTGAATTTCTAGTTTCTGAATTTATCAACCGAATGGCGAGAAAGAAATTACTTGAAGGTTTGGATTTGTCTTGTTTTGAGCTTGACTAGGCTTAGAAGTCTCTGATTTTGCAGAACGAGTTCTCGAACGAGTCACTTTCTTCGTGGTAGAAGAACCCACTTGACCCAGTTGTTAAGCTGTTTAGGAAAAGCTTCGGCGGATTAACCAAAGAAAAGACTTGTACTATTTTTCAGTTACTAAAATATCTGAAAATATAATGGCATGACAAACATAGAAACCCAAATTAGGCCCAGTAGGTTTCTTTGCATCATATAAGGGGGAGTATATGTTTAGCCCTATTAAGCCCATTAGGTCTTATTAGCTGCTATCGTCGTTATATTTAAGAGCAGCTGACTCAAAGATAGGGTTTACGCCACTGAGAGAGTCTGTAGGAGAGAAAGAGCAAAGATGCCGGCGGCGAAAAAGAGGAAGTCCGAAAAGTGAACAGAAACCCTGAGCTAATCAGGGTGTCGGTAAATACTCGAGGTCCCAGATGTACCATAAGAGGGGGTTATGGGCTATCAAAGCCAAAAACGGAGGTGTCTTCCCCCCGTCACGATGCTACCCTCTAAGGTTGAAGCTCCGGTGGAGAAGCCACCCAAGTTTTATCCACCGGAAGACGTTCAGAAACCGCTACCCAACAGACGCAAGCCTAAGCCTACTAAGCTAAAGTAATATTCCATCCTCTTCATTTTCTATTTTCATTTGCTTATTTCTTTAATACATTACTTTCGGATCTGCTGGGATATATAAGGCTTCTCAACTCTTAAGAAATTTCGAAATCATTTTGTTGAAATGTAGGATTCATTGGATCTTTGCACATTCCTCTTCGTCAAAGCTATTCTATTCTCTGTAATCGTGTAACACTTTGTATGTATGTATGTATTTGTGTTATATATTTAAATCTGGTTTTGTATATGCTCTGTATTGCAGAGCAAGCATCACTCCAGGAACTGTGTTGATCATTCTTGCTGGTAGGTTCAAGGCAAGAGAGTTGTCCTTCCTCAAGCAACTTACTTCTGGTTTGCTTCTTGTAACAGGTTGAGTTCTTTGTTCTTGTCACACACAGACCTGGTTATGTTGGTTTGGATATTTCATTTTGGAAACCTTGTTCATATATTTTGTTGTTTATTTGCCCCTTTCAGGACCATTCAAGATCAATGGTGTTCCATTGAGACGTGTCAACCAGGCTTACGTGATCGGAACCTCCACAAAGCTTTGACATTTCTGGAGTCAACATTGAGAAATTCGATGATAAGTATTTTGGCAAGGTTGCTGACAAGAAGAAGAAGAAAGGAGAAGGCGGAGTTCTTTGAAGCAGAGAAAGAGGTATATACTTACTTTAGCTGCATAAATTAACCATAGCCATTTTGTGTGTTTTCTGTTCTCGTACCATTACCTTAATCTAAAACTATGGTTTTGATCAGGAGAAGAAAGTGATCCCACAAGAAAAGAAAGATGACCAGAAACCGTCGACACAGCTCTGATCAAAGCCATCGATGCAGTCCCAGAGCTCAAGGTTTACCTTGGTGCCAGGTTTCATTGAGTCAAGGAATGAAACCACATGAGCTTGTTTTCTAGATTTTCATATTGTTTCTCATAATTTCAAGATATCTATTTTCCTGAGTTTTTCTCCTTCTTTAATTATCATTGGATCTTAAAGACACTTTTCTATGATTGATGTATCAAATTTTCCATCAATCTAGCTTTACGTTGTGATATAACTGCGATTTCTAAGAAAAAAAAAAGAAGGGAAGATTAATCATCAAGATTGAATTTTTAATCCAAAATATTTAACAGCAGATTTGCCCATAATAGAAGCAAATTCATTAAAGCTAATAACACCATCACCGTTTGTATCAGCTTCTTTGATCATCTCTGTTAATTCTTTATATGTCAAAGGTTGGCCCATCTTGGCCATGGCTCCGGCGAGCTCAGCCGCACTGATGAACCCGTTTCCGTCTCTATCGAATGATTTAAAAATGTCAAGTAATTGCTCCGAATTGATAAGGATCTCTTCATTAAGATCGGGAAGAATGGTGCCAACGAGCTCATCGAATTCAACAAAACCATTGCCCATTTGCGTCCATGCTAGCTAACAAAACGTGGATTTGGTCGCCGGATGGTTTGAGACCAAGTGATCGGAGGAGAGCCGCGAGTTCTAAGATGGTCAAGCTTCCGTCTGCGTCCATGTCAAATCTGTCGAAAATTCTTCTTTTAATTGTCGTAGCTGATCTTCCATTGTGTTTCCTTTCTTTCTTTAAG